>BQNB010042095.1:0-46347 GCA_026074375.1 Tanacetum coccineum | reverse complement strand
CTATGTTGAGAGATGGGTTGAGAGACACGTAAGGTAAGGAAAAGAGACACATGGATTACAGATGATTTATGGGATTAAAAAATAATGCTTGAGTGGATTAAAATATTGATGATACTGTTCATCTCTCACTATCGGTTCATTAAAATACAATTGTTGAAACATTAAAATAATGGTGGTACTATAGCAATGAGAGTAGTTACTGTAGCGACTGTGAGATAAACTTTTACAACAAACAGTATAAGTTATAATTACAAAACACAATCAACAATATAACTCTTTTATTATTCTACATGGTATCGAAGCTTTAGATTTAACACGTCTCAAATTCTTGTTCTCTGATCGTTGACTATTCACCGATAATTCAAAAGGATCCCTATGTATTTACTTTCTTTTGTTTTAGATTTTTGTTTTATTAGTATTTTATTTAATCCAAATTATAAAAACGTATAACATAAAAACTCTAAGCGTCATATTACATTCTAATATCTCATATTATGTTGATTTAGTCATCAATCAATATAAACAATTCTCATAAGTATTATTTTTTATTTTACTACAGGAGATTTTTGTTGTTTTTCGAAAATAGTTGTGGTAAAATTGTGCTCCTACCTAAAGGCAAAGCAAACCATGACGCTAAAAAAATATCATGTAAAGGAGGAAGACGCAAGCAGTAAACAGTTATGTCGTCAAATACAATTGTATTTTTTTTAAACAAACAATAAATGAGTTGCTAGAAGGAAAAAAGAGGAAACGACTTTAACATATTTTTCAAATTGTTTATTTGAAGCTTTATTTTCAAATTGCAAGAGAGTGCTAAATAATTAGGTTAGTTAGCCTAAACTTAATTATAGGTATGCGTCTATTAGATTACTGGATTAATTATTTATCCAATCAGTCCATAATCATTAGGAACACATGTAGACAAAGCATAATGAAGGCAGGGTGGGGTTGTGTCTCCCTCAAAATTTTGACTTTCATATGTAAAAGTAGGTTCTCAGTACAAACAAACTTAAATAAGAATAATTTTAAAGATTTGCCCCTCCAAAATGATGTAACTCCATTTTTGGCCTCTACTATGAACTTACCAATGTTGGAAATTTAGTTCAATTGTTGGGTTCAGTTCATACTAGGTAATGAGATTGGAGGTACGGAGTGTACTCCCATAGGTCACTGAACACCTTGACTCTAATAGTGGTAAAAGGGAATTCATGTCACTAATGAAGTTCAGTGAGTTCATTCTTCAGTGAGTTTAACTCTGAACTGAATGATATTCATCTGATGGCTTCAGCTTTGTACTCCATGAGTAGTAAGCTGAAGGACACCATCAGGGAGTAATCCATCAGAGGATGTATCCTCAGCGGGTTATCTCATCGGTGAGTCTTTTCAGTGTGAACTTTTCAGCTTGTGTGCTCTTTAGTGAGCTAGCTGAGTGTTCAAGACACTGAAGGATTGACCTCGCTGGAATGAATTCAACTAACTTGTAATAGCTTTTACCTATTCAAGTGGCAAGTTTGACTGCATTAATGACCATGTTTAAATTGGTCATGTAACCGCTAATTTCTAAAATCATGGAGGCTAATTATGGAAGAGATTAATGCGCCAGTAATCTCTCATAATTTCATTAACTAGGGTTTGAGTAAATCTCTTATAAATAGGAGATTGCAAACTGCATGGGGAGACACACATAAAACATAAACACTTAGAATCAAAGGGTTCTTGATTTGTACCTAAAACAAGAACAAGCACTTGGTTTTATACTAGAAAGGTATTCGTGTAACCCGGGCATAGGGTCGAATAATCTCCTTGGAAAGTAATTATATGACTTCAAGTGATATCTGGTAACCTTAATTGGTAATTAGTTAGGCATTGATTATCTTCACCCTGTTTTGGGCTCCCAACAACCAACAATTAAAGAAGATTATTTTGTGATAATCAATGGTTGTTGCTGCTATGAAACACATGGCTTCATACTTTGCTAAGCTTGACAAGTTTGAAGGGGTAGACTTTAGGAGATAGCAGAAGAAGATGCACTTCTTGCTTTCCAACATGAGTGTGATATATGTGCTCACTACTCCTATCCTTGAAGATGGTGATAATGCTACCATGGAACAAATCAGTAGGAGGAACAAGTGGGAAAATGATGACTATGTTTGTAGAGGTTTAATCCTCAATGGTATGTCTGATCCTTTATTTGATATTTACCAAAATGTTAAATCTTCCAAAGAATTATAGGATTCTTTAGAGGCCAAGTATATTGGTGAGGATGCATCAAGTTAGAAGTTCCTTGTTAGTAATTTCACAAATTACAAAATGATTGATTCAAGACCAATTATGAAAAATACAATAAACTTCTTGGTATACTTGGAAGATTTACATAACATAAGATGACCATGGATGAGGCGATTCAGGTCTCTTGTATTATTAATAAACTCCCTCCTCCTTGAAAAGATTTTAAGCATACCTTGAAACATCAGAAAGAGGAATTAACTCTTGTTGAGTTGGGCAGTCATCTACGCATCGAGGAGTCTCTCAGGATGCAGGAAAATGACAAGATAAGGAGAAACAATGTTGCTGGTCCTTGAGTGGTCAATATGGTGGATCATAACAAATCCTCCAGGTACACTGCCAATAGGGGCAAATGTAAACATCAAGACACCAAAGCTGATCCTAACAAGAAATCTAAAGTGACTTGTTGGAAGTGTGGGAAACCTGGACACTTTAAAAAGCATTGCAAATGTGGAAAAGTTAGTAACAAAGCCAATGGTTCAAGCATAAATGGTTCAGTAAATAGTTCTTCCAACTCACTGAAAGGTCAGAATATGTTTAATAAATCCTTTCAGGTTTATTATATTACATATGTATCTGAGGCTTATTTTGTGCAGAATTATAATGTTGCGTGGTGGGTTGACTTAGTAGCAATTGTGCATGTGTGTAAAGATAGATTCTGGTTCAAGACTTATGAGTCACTGAATGATGGATCTATTCTTCATATGGGAAATGAGTCAACAACCCTGATGCATGGACATGGTTATGTAGATCTTAGATTTAGTTCTGGAAATATTGTTTCCTTGTTTAATGTTTTGCATGTTCTTAATATTAGGAAGAATTTAGTTTCAAGTAGTATTTTGAATAATTGTGGTTATAAACAAGTCATTGAATCTAATAAATTTGTTATATCCAAACATGGTGTGTTTATTGGTTTTGGTTATATGAGTAATCAAATCTTCAAGCTTAATATTGTTAATGATAATATTGGTTCAACCTTTATGTCAACCTCTAAACTAAATAATTCAATCCTATAGCATGCTAGACTGGGTCATGTCCACTTTAAGAGGATGCAAGATATGTCTAAGGATAGGTTAATCCCATCTTTTGACATGGACACTGAAAAGTGTAAGACTTGCATACTGACCAAAATTACTAAGAACCCATTTCAGAATGTAAAACGTGAAACTAAAGTTTTAGAGCTGATCCACATTGATTTGTGTGACTTGCATGCTACTCCCTCATTAAGGAATAAGAAATACTTTGTGACATTTATTGATGATGCTTCTAGGTCTTGCTATGTTTATTTATTACATACGAAGGATGAAGCATTAAATAAATTCAAAGTATTCAAAACTGAAGTTGAATTACAACAAGGGTACCTGATCAAAAGATTCAAGACTGGTAGAGGAGGTGAGTACATGGATACTTTGTATTTTCAATATGTCGGTATTATCCATGAAATGACTCCTCTCTATACTCCACAACAAAATGGTATATCTGAAAGAAAAATAGAGTACTGAAAGAAATGGTTAATTTCATGTTGTCCTACTCAAGACTGAGTAAAGGGTTTTGGGGTGAAGCTATGTTAACAGCTTACTATTTATTAAATAGCATTCTCAATAAAAAGAACATGACTACCCCCTTATGAACTATGGACTAAAAGAAAACTAAACCTGAACTAACTCAGGGTTTGGGGTTGTAGGGAAGTTGTAAGACTCCCTGATTCAAAGCTGAAAAATTTAGGTGAAAGAGGCATTCAATGCATCTTTGTTAGATATGCTGAACATTCTAAGGCTTTTAGGTTTTATGTCATTGAACCTAATGAATCAGTTTCAATTAACTCAATAATTGAATCAAGAGATGCTATTTTTGATGAGAATAGATTCTCATTAGTCCTTAGGCCAAGCTAGAGGTCCCTGATTAATGAAACTGAAGACATTGGTGGTTTAGTGGTCCCTGAAAAGGTCACTGAAGAGGTTCTGGTTCAACAACCTGAACCTGAGCTTAGAAAAAGCAAAAGGAATAGGACTCTAAAAAACTTTAGACCTGAATTTAAATTATACTTAATTGAAGGAACAAGGAAAGGGTCTATGACCAACACTCCTATTGCTTTAATGTTGAGGGTGACTCTAAGACATTTGATGAAGAAATGAAATCTCAAGATTTTGTTTTATGGAAAGAAGCAATTAATGATGAGATGGATTCCATCATGGGGCAACAACCAGTGTTGCAAAAATAGGCCTAGGCGGGGATTAAACGCTTTGATTTTCACTAATCGGCCTTATTAATCAGTTTGGTCAAAATCGGTCAGCATACCTGTGGAAACTAGAAGGGGGGGGTTAAATAGTTTACACGTTTGTTTTACATTTTAAAAGATTACTTTCAAAAATGTTTAAATCCGAGTTATATGTTTAATCAAATCATAATTAGAACAAGCAATAACTATCTAAACTAAAAACTAGATAACAACAATAATAATGTAAAGAGATAAGGAAAGAAACAACCAAACCAAGACACCAAGATTTTATAGTGGTTCGGCTACGAAGCACCTCTTTGCCCTACTCTACTCCCCGAGTATCCAACTCGAGATTTCACTATGTCAACAAGCTCCCTTTAGGCGGAGAAAACCGTTTACATGTCGCTTACGTTATTTTCTGACACTAAGCTAAATGTCAAGTCCTAATCTTAGCTATAACCAATCTATCACTTCACAAGATATACACACTTACAAGATCTACATTATCGAATCTACACGATATCCGAATCACACAAATACACAAGATAAATACAATAGAGGTTTGGTACTTAGAAGAAAAGAGGAGAGATCACTAATTAACACTTTGTTTCTTGGCAAATACGAGTGTTCTTCTCTTACACATATCACTTGAAATAAGATCTAAGTTTGTTAGTGATCAAGAGTTTTAGTGAGAGAAAGAAGTTTTAGAGAGAGAAAGAAAAGACTGAAATATTTCGTGCAAAGAGGAATATTTTTCTGCTGGGAATAGAGCAGTATTTATAGACAAGAAATCCCAACGGCCATCTGGTGGTGGTCCCGGCGGTCCCATATATATAAGGGTGCTTCCAGGCCTATAAGGGGGCCGCCACTAGACTCCGCTCCTGTTTTGTCTTTTTGTGGTGAAGGTTGTATCTGTTATGGAACCTTCCATTTTGGGGGAAAAATTTGAATTTCAAATTTTAAGTTTTTAATAAAACTTTCTTTTAATTAGAAAATATTTTGTAAATGTATTTTTGAGAAAATACTTTTGTAGAATTAAAAGTGATGATTAAGAGAAAAATATGTTTTTGATCACTAATCATTCTTAATTATTTTGTTTGTCCATACCTTAAGTGGTCACTAATCTTAGAAATGGAATTTTACATTTAATAATTTGTAAAAGTTTTTATTTTTAATACTAGTAATAATAGTATTAAATCTAGCAAAAGCACTATCTATAGATCCGTCTTCAGAAATGACGAATTATTCATATTGTTGAACCAAAAGGTCGATCTTATTACCTTTGACTTGGCTATTACCTTGATGGGTGATTAACAAAGTTTTTTAAATTTATTTTGCCGTGTTACACATGAAAATTCTTTCATATTATTTTTTTGGCAAAACATTGTAAATAACCATTTTGGCTTCATTATTTTTCGCAAGTCTCTTTTTGAGATCATCGGTTTGTTTTTCAAAAGGGATAACCTCATCTAATTTGGTTTCCGGATTTTGTACAATAGGTTGAAAATCACCATTAGTAATAACATGCCAAAGATCTAGATATTTTGATTTAACATATGTCTCGAATCTATTTTTCCAATAAATAAAACTATCGCTTTCAAAGAGTGGTGGTCTTTGCATAGATTGCCCTTCTAGATATTTTTCAGAATCCATAGATAGATCCAAGCTTTAAAATACAATATATTTTAAAAATATTGAGTGACCTTGCTCCTGATACCAATTGTGGAAACTAGAAGGAGGGAGGAGGGGTTGAATAGTTTACACGTTTGTTTTACGTTTTAAAAGTTTACTTTCAAAAATGTTTAGATCCGAGTTATATGTTTAATCAAATCACAATTAGAACAAGCAATAACTATCTAAACTAAAAACTAGATAACAACAATAATAATGTAAAGAGATAAGTAAAGAAACAACCACACCAAGACACCAAGATTTTATAGTGGTTCGGCTACGAAGCACCTCTTCGCCCTACTCCACTCCCCGAGTAAGCTTCCTTTAGGCGAAGAAAACCGTTTACACGTCGCTTACGTTATTTTTCGACACTAAGCTAAATGTCGAGTCCTAATCTTAGCTAGAACCAATCTACCACTTCACAAGATATACACACTCACAAGATCTACACTATTGGATCTACATAATATCCGAATCACCCAAATACACAAGATAAATACAATAGAGGTTTGGTACTTAGAAGAAAAGATGAGAGATCACTAATTAACACTTTGTTTCTTGGCGAATACGAGTATTCTTCTCTTGCACTTGAATGAGAGGGAAAAGATGAGAAGAAGAGATTAGATCACTTGAAACAAGATCTAAGTATGTTAGTGATCAAGAGTTTTAGTGAGAGAAAAAAGTTTTAGAGAGAGAAAGAAGAGACTGAAAAATTTCGTGCAAAGATGAATATTTTTCTGCTGGGAATGGAATAGTATTTATAAACAGGAAATCCCAACGGTCATCTGGTGACGGTCCCGGCGGTCCCATATATATAAGGGGACCGCCACTAGGCTCCGCTCTTGTTTTTGTCTTTTTTGGTGAAGGTTGTATCTGTTATGGAACCTTCCATTTTGGGGGGAGAATTTGAATTTCAAATTTTAAGTTTTTAATAAAACTTTTCTTTTAATTAGAAAATATTTTATAAATGTATTTTTGAGAAAATACTTTTGTAAAATTAAAAGTGAGGATTAAAAGAAAAATATTTTCTTGATCACTAATCATGCTTAATTATTTTGTTTGTCCATACCTTAAGTGATCACTAATCTTAGAAATGGAATTTTACGATTAATAATTTGTAAACGTTTAATTTTATCGTAAACGTTTTTACATTTTGTTATTATCAAAACGTTGAGAGGTCGAAAAAATATAAATAAATTTTTTAGACATTATTTGTATTAACAGTATGTGAAATTTTGCTCATCGTATACCAAGATGATTTTTATTATATCGCATTAAATGCTTAAAGAAATTATACTCTTCGCGAGATGCGAATACCAAGTTATATATATAACCATACATCAAAGAACGGATGCCGTATATATATATATATATATATATAATTATTACTTATACCAAGTGTATTCCACTTGTTACACACATAGATTGCAATTAAAAGCATCACACAAGGCATCTAAGGAATGGGAACGACGCGCGCGCGGATATCGGACAACGATGAAAGACTCGTGAAATTTTTCCAAAAACAGTTGTAGTCCAAGTTTGAAAAAAACGACTTAGTTCACTACAACTCGTGCTCTGATACCACTCTGTAACACCCCCAAAATACGATACGCAGTGGAATATAACATTTGGGGTACTGCTTCATAATACATACACACGAGTTCCAGTAAATGTTCAAATGATACGTTTATAAAACAAAATTTATTTTATTTAGAAGAGGAAAATCAGAGTTACATAGGTCCCAAATAACTTTAGAAATTTCTTTTCTAATAAATCGCAACCCGACTTTCTTACAAATCCCATTTTTATAAAATGTACAAACTTTCACCGAGACACAATCTCTGATATCCGCGTTTCGTCCCATCTAAGCCATCAACAGCTCCTAAACCTGAGATACATGTTTAAAAACGTCAACAAAATGTTGAGTGAATTCATAAAGTTTACAAATAACAGTCAGAACGTAATATTTGGTTCCACAAAAAAAACAATTATAACATTGCTTGCAAGGCAAGTTATATCATGATTTCCACTAACATGAGCCCGTGTACCGAACCTTAACACATTTATCAGTTAGGATAAAATACTGACCGGAAAGTATGCCACCACCCATAGTCTCAATACAAAATATCCGTTACAGGGTGTTCATCATCGGTAATTAACGGTCACATAGTAAAGGCATATACTCATAGAAATGAAATGATATAACGTATCAAAACACATCGCGTTCAATTTTCTAAACAACATGTATCCCCTTCGCGGGTTATAAAACATTTAAAACAGTTTAGATGCGAGGCTATGAACTCACCTTGATCTAAGCCGAAGATCAAAATAATTGAAACAATCCCAAGACGTCTCAACAGCGAACTCAACCGCGACCTATAATTTATGTCGCTCGATTACAAGTGCATAATGTACGATCAAATGATACGTACGTCGCATCGACAAAATCATATATACCTATATGTACTTATATACATACATACATGTGATGAGAAATCCACTTGCGCGTCTTAGATCCTAATCCCCCGTATAGTTAAGTTACGACCTTTCCTTTATTTACAGGTTACGATACTTTATTGAAAACATTCTATTTTCGGAAACTTTCTATTTTTAGAAAGTTGCTATTTTCGAAAAGTTATAATTTTTGTAAGTCTCGTCATCTAATTATATGTATATTAATATTTATTGATCTCATTGTACATTTGACTCCTAATTTGGTTATTAATTACTCGTATTGGAGTTATATCCCGAATATTACAAAAGTTACTATTTTTAGACTTTCCATTTTTAGAACCGATCAACGCTCTCAAAATAATCACTTGTATAAGAATATTAATCGATATTATTTTTATTAATCGAATCGCCCTTATAACGTATTGACGTTGATTAAAATCTCCGTTGACTTTTCATACATATTATTGCGACTAATCTAGTTTATTCGTTAAAATCGTTTGATCCAAAATACTATTGTCATAATACTAAAAGTGATTACTATCTTTATAAAAACTCACAAGTTTCATATTAATCCATTTTACATAACAAAGTCAATGTTTGACTTTGTTTGACTTTTATAAATATGTACATACTTTTACTTAGATCTGACCCGCCCAAAACGACACGCTATATCACATTTTCACGACTCGGACTCTAAAGAGAATTTATGCAAAACGACGTTCCGGACAACTTTTTAGTTTTAGCCGAGACCTGAATCTCAACAGAAAATGACCAAAATGCCCTTACAATATTCTGCTGGAAACTTACTATATTTTTAATATAGTGCAGAAATTTGACTTTCAGTTTTGACCCGTTATCATACGATTTTAAAACTAACAAACCTCGCAACAAAGTAAAACGACATTCCGAATAACTTTCGTGTTTCGCCGAAAGGCTAAAACGGATTCGAAAGTGCTCAAATCGGACTATTAAATTTTTGTCAGCTTTTAATATATTACAAGTGACTTTATTTTCTAGCTTATAGTGTATATCTCGATTTCGCTCTAGATTCTTCGTTATTAAAAGTTAGAAGCTCTATTTTATATCAAAACGATCGTAAAGATAAACTCTATCATATTTTCCAAAAAAAAAGATTTTACAAAATCTCGAGCCTTGTTTTTCGTGTCAAAGTTTCTGCCCAGATCTGTGCGCTACAAAACGCGCCAAAATTCATTTTTGACCCAAAAATCCATTTACGACACGCCTAAAATAGCCTATAAGCAATATTCGCATCGCTCAATCATCCTAAATCACAATCTAACTAATCGACGCAAGTTTCGCTCGGATTTCACCACATGCATATATCAAAAACCATAAATCACAAGAACAAATAAAATACAAGTATTTAGAGATACTCACAATGCTATATACTAAGTCGGACTCGATTGAAATTGTCTTGCTCCCCCTTTGACCTTAGCCGTGACCTCGAACACAACCCGAAACCAAAACCGAAACTTTTTCATTTAAACCGAGCTTGCTACAATGTTTTATTTATCATATAAACCATTACTTCCAACCCACATCGACCAAACTCGGCCCGAACTCAAACCATAAAAATACCCATCGCATGTCATATATTTTTGGTGGAATAGGTTTAGTTTTTTGTGGGGATTAAGAAAATATAACTTGATCATTTTGCATGTAAGTTTTCCGGCGAATAGTGGCGGTTGAGTGGTGGTGACCGGTGGTATAAGTGGGAGGGGGGAACACCCATTTTTTGTTAAAATGAGAAGTGTTAAGTATTTGGTTTATATAGTAGAGTAGTATTGGGCAACTAATTTTTAGTCCCTCTCGTCTTTTTTTAGTTTTAGACTATTTGACACACATAAGTGTTTCCTTAAATAAAACGACTACTACTATGGCTTGGGACGTGGTTCCAAAATTTTTTTTTCGTTAGATTATAATTACTTAAAACTTTTATTTAAAAATTAAAACCGTGTAAAAATAAAGATTACTCGGTTTCGGGCAAAAACGGCGAGAAAAGGGTCGTAAAATACTAAATAAAATAATTCACACATTATTTCACAATTTGATAATTAAAATGGGCGCTGTCATAATTATATAGAATGCCGAATGCATTCAACAGTCGCGCGGTCAAACGTTTACTCGCGAAACGACAAAAATAAAAATTTCTCCAAATCATTCCGAATAAAATACGAAAAATATTTATTTTCGTCAAATTAAAAATTTTACCTGTCGATGTTCAATCGTAGAAATTCATAAAATAATAATTATGACGTCGAATCTGTGATTGTCGTACGCGTTGTAAATCTCGGGTTGTTACAATCATTCACTTAAAACAAACAACAATTTAACACAACAACCTCTAATCACTGAACGATCAAAAGGCTATCTATTCTCATTTAATCAATCAACTCAAAATGACAACTTTAGCAGAATTTATGATCATTACCGGTGCGGACAACCGTCCTCCCATGTTAAAAAATCTTTGTATGACTCTTAGAAAAGTCGTATGGAATATTACATGGAGAATAGGGAGAATAGGAGAATGATACTTAGCTCAGTTCAAAATGGTCCACTTGTATGGCCTACTATCACTGAAGAGGATGGTACCACTAGAACAAAGACTTATGCTGAACTTTCTGCTACTAAAAAGATTCAAGCTGATTGCGATTGCAAAGCTACCAATATCATTCTTTAAGGTCTTCTACCGGATGTCTATGCTATTGTCAATTATCATAAAGTTGCAAAAGAGATATGGGACAGATTTAAGCTTCTGATGCAAGGAACGAAATTGTCATTACAAGAAAAGGAACGTAAATTGTATGACGAGTTTGATAAGTTTACATTTGTAAAGGGTGAAACATTGTATCAGTACTACTGGAGATTTTATCAACTCATCAACATTATGAATGTCATCAATATGTCAATGAGAGCAGTTCAAGTGAATACAAAGTTTCTGAACAATCCTCCACCAGAATGGAGTAAGTTTGTGACGGATGTAAAGTTGGCAAGAGATTTGCATACAACTAACTATGATCAATTGTATTCATACCTCGAACAACATGAGATACATGCAAATGAAACTCGCTTGATGCATGAACGATACCAAGATCCTCTTGCATTTGTTGCTAACTACAATCAATCACCTTCTCAACTTACCAACTATCACTCTCAATATAATCCTACACAGTTTCCTCCACAACCATACACGATTCCAAAAGTTCAATCTCCTCAATCATACTCACCAATGTATCCACCTACTCATCCATCTCAACCACAAATCAATCATTCATCCATTCCACCATCACATCTATATCAGTCTCAAGTGAATCATCAAACCTTATTTGTTCTACAGATTGCTTATCACTCACCTCAAGCTTCAACTCAACCAATGACTGAGTTCCCTCAAATGGACTCAAGTCTTGTTGTTCCTGTGTTTAATCCAGGAGATGATCTAATTATTTGTCTCTACAAGGCAATGACTTTTCTAACATCTGTAGCCTCTTTAAGGTTCCATTCAACCAACAATCAACTTAGAACTTCCTCTAATCTAAGAAACCAAGCCACTGTCCAAGATGGCAGGGTTACAGTGTAAGTCCTGAACCTTCACCCTCCACTGCTTGTGATGCTAACATAGATTGAAATAATGGTGTAACTGTCCCTGAAAAATCTTTTCCTTTCCTTCTCCTATTTGCAAAAACCTTTTTAGTATGAGACGGTGTATCATATTCATCATTAAAAACTGCTGTAAGATTTTCAATTTGATTGTTCAAAAACAGTTGTAAAAACCTTGGATACATTAAAAACTTTTAGGAATTAGGATCCAAGTTTCTCAACATACCATCAAAAATCAATTTAGAAAAATTAAATTTTTGATTCTTAGCCAAACATATAACTACAGATGTAATATTGGTACCAAATTCATTCCAAGCTGTTGATTTAGAACTTAAACATTGTAAGATGGTTTGTATAAGATACTTTCATTGAGGGGAAAAATAAGATTTATAAAAAGTAAGTTTATCAGAAAGATTCTCATATCCTATCAATTGAAGGTTTTTAAAAATTTCAGTATTTGTTAGACAAGCAATACCATCCTCATCATTGAAGTGAAGATCTCTCCTCACAGATAATTCTGTTATTACTATAGTCCTGCCATCAACTTTGGCACGTATTTGTGTTTCATTATTGACTATTTTGGTCTTTGTAGTAGACCAAAACTGCTCAATATAGGACACATAGATAGTTGGACTTACAGTTAAGGAATATCATATTGGGTTAGCATTCAGAAAGTTCAATATCTCATCAAAATCAGCATTTTCCGTGGATTTGTCCAAGTAAGCAACCATGTTATGTGAATCAGCAAATTTTAAAGCCTCAATTGATGATAATTGTTGAAGTCGGTGATGAAATTGAGTTTAGGTTTGTAGTTGAGAGAGTATTAGAAAGATTAATAACAGATATAGTGTGATTGTATGCGCTTAAATAGGTAATAAAGGAAACCTATACGGGAAGTTTCAATTTTATAGACCTACAATACCCTCAGCAGTTGTAACACCAATGGTAACCTAGCAGTAGTAAGTATCCTGGCAGCACTAACTTTTGTCTAGCAGTACTAACTTTTGCCCAGCAGTACTAAGTAATGCCCAGCAGTACTAAGTAATGCCCAGCAGCATTAACTTTTGAGTTACCAGTTTTAACCTCAATTCCATCCTCAGCAATTGTTGCATTCCATTACTCCCTAATTTCTGAGTCATCAAATTATTCCAGTTTCTCTTATTACCTCTAGGACTTTGACAGTTTTTCCTAGGGTATTCAGCTTGCTTAATGTTCTTTACCTTCTTAACAGACTCCCTAGGTGATTTCACATGCTCATTAGATTTAACAAATTTTACTTTAGCATTACTAGGTTTTCTCTGTCTAGACTTAAACTCAATCTCATTCTCATTCTCACTGTCAGATATCCAGTCTTCAATAAGTGGTTCACTAACAGAATTAAGTTTTGACTCACTAGTCTTAACTTCACTTGTTGCAATAGCAGGCACACTAGTTACAGACTCACTAAAAATACATTCATCCTTATCAGCAAGTACCAAATCAGGTTTAGAAGGCATGGAGTTCCCAGCATAGGGAGGGGGAACAACATGATACCCTTCACCTGTTTTGTACCTATCATTCACCTGACTATCAAATACTTGACTGTCAAACACTTGACTATCATACCCCACACCAGACTTGAACTTATCACATATTTGACTATCTAATAATTTGCTTAGATTCTTAGATGAATTTTCAAACTTTTCTAAGGTAAGTTTTAAATCATCACTTTCTTTTTCAACCTTTTTCAAATTTCTTTCTAAGCTTTGTTAGTGCATTATCTCTTAACATCTTTATGTCCTCTTTAAAATCTTTATGTCCTCTTCAAAAACAGCCTCATTCTTTTTATACGCATCTAGTCTAGCCTCTACAGATTCTAGATCTGCTTTATAAGCTTCTACATTTAATTGAGACTTATTAAAATCTTTTGTCAGAATATCATAATGTTCTTTGAGAGTTTTATAAGATTTTAAACATGCTTTAGAATAAGTTGATACCTTAGTGTCTGAGCTTGAAGAACTTGAAGAAGTATAGGTCATAAGTTCAAAATTGGTAGGTCCTTCTTCAGCCTGGTCACTCCAGTCATACCCAAATCCATCACACTGAGATACTAAAGCATTTGAAGTAGTTTCCTCAACTGGCACAATCCTTCTTATTATCTCTCTGTTTCTACTGTCTTGATTCTTAGGTGCCTTGCATTCCCTAGCAAAATGACCTCTTCGATGGCAATTATAGCATTCCACATTGGTCTTGTCAAAGCCAATGGTATAAGTCCCATTAACACCTAGATTCCTTCCTGTCTTCTTAAGAAATCTCTTTGCTTTCATTGTCTGCATTGCCATCTGCCACTTCAAGGCCATCTCCTCTAAATCACCAGGATCAATTTGCTTTAGGTCTTCATTGTCCAATTGTGAACTATTAGACTAACTAGCAAAGAAGGAGTAGATCACAACATCACTTAGACTATCAACATTTGGTAAAGTAGAAGCATTATTCTTGGAGTTAGCATCAGAAACACCATGAGCAGTCTTAACTGCTTCATTAGTGCTGCTAGTGATATTGGAAGACACAAAAGCTACGTTTTGTGTGTTTTGGTTTGTGCTAGATGACCCCATGATTTCAGCTTCATAAATCTTCAGATTGTTGTACAAGTCATCCATGCTTAGATCTTCTAAATCAGGTTTGTTCCTCCAAATCAGGGTATAAGTCTTCCACTTAGATGGCAGACTTCTTAATAACTTTAGATTCACATCTTCTTGAGAAATAGTTTCACCATGAATCTTTAGTTGACTGATAAGTTTTTATAGCCTATCATAGATCTGGTCAAGTCCTTCTAAGCGTTTTCCATTGAAATTCTCATACTGTTGTTTAAGAAGTGTCTTATGTACTTTCTTTGACGCCTTATTACCTCCAAACATCTTCTCTATAGCTTGCATCAGAGTCTTGGCACTTTTGTAGGTGTTGAACTTTAGTTGATGTTCATTAGGGAGAGCCATCAACAGAGTACCTCTTGCCTTTAACTCATTCTTCCTTGCTAGCTTCTATTCTACAGTAGTAGGAGGTACTGATGTCTCAACACCATCAACAGTTCTTGTTGGCAGGGGTGAGTCACCATTTAAGATTACTTCCCAAAGAGCATAATCAGTCATTAAGAAGTACTGTTCGATCCTCATCTTCCAAAGCTCAAATTTGCCTGGATTGAGCACTAGAAGTTTTGCAGCAATAACCACTTGTGCATATACTGACTTTATCTTTTCTTGAAACAAATAGATCTTGTGTGTAGAATGGTTCTTCTTATTTAAAGTTTCTCAAACAAGCTCTGATACCACTTGTTGATCCCACTTGAATAGATCTTGCTTAACTTGTAAAAGGCTTAGTTGTATTGAATAAATCAAATACAACTATAGTAGAAACTTTGATTGAATATATCAAAGACTATGCAAAATCTAGTCTATGATACTAAGAAGAATAAGTAATAAAACAGTAACAAACAAGATTGTATAATACCAAACTTTAAGCCTCAATATATTAATACGAACACTCTTGATAGTATTAGGGTTATACAAAACCTTGAAGCTACATATGACTAAATATGAAAAATGAGAGATATGAACTACATGCCCTAGGGTCTCCTTTTATATACCAAGGAACCCTAATAGGCTTACAACGCATTTTCTACTCATACATATCTTTTCCTAAAATATCTCATACATATCTCTTTAGCAGTACTAAAACAGACTAACAATACTAACTAAGTGTAACAGCAGAAACTCTTCTAGCAGTAGTAACATTTTGTACTGGCAGTACTAATATTACACTAGCAGTAGTAATGACTTAGAACTTTTTCTTCAATCTTGAGCAGCAGCAGTAACTCCAACCAGCAGTTGTAACTTGAACCAGCAGTAGTAACAGTTAAGAATCCTTTTATTCCCAACAATCCTCCCCTAAACTTGATATTCATCATATTAATCATCAAGTTTCTTGAATAAAATCTTCTTGAACCTCAGGAGGATGTATCCAAACATTTCAAGGATTCTTGAGCTGTTTTGTGATGAGCTTCAAAAGCTGATAACATGTTTCATTCCAATAGTCAGCTTGCAGCTTCCTATTCAGCATGTCAGTGATGGTAGTAGGTGAAAGGGGATATCTTTTCTCTACAAGCATATAGATGTGCATGTTTTCAAACCTCACAAAATGAATTCCACAAGAATCATATAGCTTCCAAAGTAGTATCTTCTATCCTTGTAGATTCCTCCATATATTATCTTCTACATCATGTTCAAACATAAATTTTAAATTACCCCATAACACCGTTTCATATGCTTCCTCATGCCTTGTATACCCATGCTTAGTCTTAATTAACTTCCAGGTAGCCACTGGCAAAGCTATGTGTGATGGAACTACTGAGGATGATGGTGAAACGGGTAAGGAACCAAGCAACCACTCAGGAGATGGCGGTGTCTGAATAGGTGTAGTTGGTGGTACATAAGTCGGAATGTTGGTGTAAACCCTGCCATCATTGGGATCTACCCATGTAACAAGGGTGGGCTATCTAAATGCAGATATCCTCTCTACTCCCTTTTGCTCTGGCATAGACCTAGAGCTCCGCCCTACCTCATACGTACTAGATACTATCTCCTCAATCGACTCAAGGGCATGACGCCTAGCTGCTCCGTATCCAAGACCTAAAGGCTCACTCGCGGCTGTATCAACAACTAAAACTGCCCGCTACCGACCCTCAGGTGTAACCTCCTCCTCCTCCATACCAGTACCCTCGTCCTCTAAACCCTGACCCTCGTCATCTAAACCCTGACCCTCGTCATCTAAACCCTGACTCTCTCTCGTCATCCACATCTGAACTCTCATCCTCCTTATCCTCCTCAGTATCCTCCTTTCCTAACTCATCCCCCTCACTATTAGTATCTAGTATGAGCTCAGACGTACCTCTATATCTCTTCCGCACTAGAAGGGTTAGATATGATGATGGTGATGGTGTCTTGTAATAGGATATATACCTCTTGTGGAAGGAAGATAGGGACAAAGCAGCTGCCTCCGCTATTCGGGCTAACATGCCCGGGGATAGGGTCGGCTGGGTATGCACGGCCATATGTGCGGTCCTATGATGGAACGAAACTCGGGTGGGTGTAGGGGTAGGTGAAACATGAGTAAGTGGATGATCAGGTGACAATGGTGTGGTAGAATGCGATGAAACTAAAGAATAGGATGAAACAGTCCTAGTACTTGACGGCTTAGAAGCCTCAAACCCCTTACTCATAAGGGGTACTCTAGAACCTAATGGTAGCAACTCCTCTGCCTCTGAGGGAGCCTTCTCTGGGTCTGACTCAGTATTTGTATCAACTAACTATGGCTGCCTAATCGCTACACAAGGGTCATCAGGTAATGAAACGGGCACTCAGGAGCTCTAAGCTCTATCAGCCTGGGTGATAGTCTCCGAATCAACATAAGCTGGGGTAGACATGACCTGTGATAACACGATAAAGGGTATAAGTATTCCCATAAAATATCATTACTCAAATTATCAGCATAACTCTGCTTACATATATTAAATCAACATAACATTTGAATTTAGGTGTTCGTTCGTACCATATAGTAAACTTATATAGATACTTCTTATATATATATAACTATATATATATATAAGTATAGTAGATATAATAATATATATATATAACAGGTTACACAGAGTCCAGGTTTACTAAGAGGTACGAACTACAAACAAGTACCAACAAGGTTCGATACAGCACAAGCACCTCAGGGCCTCATGCAAGGCAACAACATAACTACCAAATACATATCCTCAATCAACATCGCTACCACCCACATATCTACTAAGGCTCTTAGGGCATCATGCAATACAGCTAAGACAGCATGGCAAGCACTTAGCAATCAATCAACAATCTAAACCTCAATGCTCGCAAGCATTCTCATACCACATTACCACGTGAAAGTACATATTACACAATATGTACACTCAAGGTCAATTCATTTTTAGGTGGTCTTAGACTTTACATATTCCCTCCCTTTCCCCTAACATAATTTAAGGGAACTACCCCCATCGTTTCATAGTCCTTCATGAATTAAGAATAGTTGATCGGGCTATGCTTAATTTAGGAAAAGCTATGAACCGCTCGGGCTACTTAACTTTTATCATGTTCGAGGTTTTATGAAAACTCTAGTTTGGTTATAGTTGCGTTTTCTTTTATAAAAAAGCATTCTCTATAACCTTGGCTCTGGATACCAATCTGTCACACCCCGTCAGTGGTGGAAACATAGGAATGCGACCTAATGATTCACATTGCACAAGATACAAGATCATACCACACATTGTTTACAAAAGTTTATTTACAAAAGTTTACAATTTTGCGACCTTGGAGAAAGTCAAACAGTTTTCCTTCAATAAACTCTCAAATGTACTCATCTTTGGTCCCCAATACTTCACATTTACCTTTGTTAATAACACACCTAAAAATGATACTCGAAAACGTCAACAATAATGTTGGTGAGGTCGTAGGTTTAATTCAAAACCTAGTCGTTGTGCCAATCATTTAAACAGTAGACAATAGTGCTATATGATAGTGAATATATGCAAACAACCCATGACATAGCATCCCCGCTAATCATGCACAATGACCTAGCATCCTCGCTAGTCACAACCAACATATCCTAATGCTCTTGGAGTCGCAACTCTGGTATGTCACTTACGCACTTAAAGGGCCTACCAGCTGGAGCACTAGATTAGGGCAGGACCACACAAGACATGGCAAATCCTTGCCAATCACCTTTGCCGTGCATCGCAATGCATTCAAGTCCAAACAATTCACATAAGACATAGCAAATCCTTGCTAATCACATACATTGCCGTGCATCTAGATGCATGCAAGTACAAATCAAACCATATAATATTCACATAGCAGTCATAAGCACATAATTGTCCCAAAACAAAACCACATTTCGCACAGTTAAGAAAATCACATTTCAAAACAATTTGAGTATCATTTTTCCCCAACGAAAAAACAGTAAAAATGGGGCTACGAGAACTCACCTCAACAAATGATAATAACCGCACAGATAATCTCTACACAACGAACCAAACAATCTCTACCTAACGCACCAAATAGCCTCTACAACGCACAACGGTACCCGGCCATGACCTAACATTAATTTCACCTTATTAATATCTTGTACAAAGCTGTCTTATTGTACAAAGCTGTCTTATTGTACAAGCGTTTGCCTTTACTCACACAAAACCCTCATTTCCATTACAAAACCCCTAACCTCATTTCAAAACTCTCATTCTCATTACAAAACCTTTATCCATATTTCAAAACTCTCATTCCCATTACAAAACCTTTATCCACATTTCAAAACCGTTTAGTATCATAAATCTCAAAATGCTCAAAATATACCAAATCATACAAACGGAACGATTGACTCAATGATTTCGAAGAAATCCGACGAGAAAAGAGTAAGAATTTAATAAAGACGAAGATAAGCGATACCCAAATTTTGAAAAATAACAAATATATCTCATATATATATATATATATATATATATATATATATATATATATATATATATATATATTATATAAATGTATAATACCCTATTAATAAAATAATGATATTTTATTAAAATTTTCGTCTTTTTATCGGGCTGAAAGGGGATAAATATAAATCTTGTCATTTTAAACGTCCGCGCTTAATCATTTAACCTTGTAACTTAATTATCTATTAAAAATAACCATTTTGTCCTTTAGTCCTCTTGACACCCAATAATTATTCCACAATATTTTCTTACAAAATTTTGACATGACCCGTTCATTTGTAAAAGATTTTCAAGGTTTTCAAACCTTATATTTCAACACTTTCAACAAATCCCTTCTTCCACAAATCTTTTCCAAAATAACTAACAAAGGTCCATATTTTCAAAGCAACTTCTCAATCTTGACTAAAGTTGACCAATCTAAGCATTTTCCACTCTTAGCACTACTTGTTAACCAATTTATCCTTTTTTAATCGTCCATTTTATCAAGTTTTACTTATTGGGCCTGAAAGCCCAACATTAGCTCAACGATATTTGTTAAGTCCAACATAACCACCTTTAATCTAATCCAAGTCCCTTAGTCCATTTACAAGTCCATTAATCCATTTACAAGTCCTTTAAGGTTTTATTACTTAGCCCGATAATTTAAAAGAAAACTAGTTTTTATCCGTTATTGGGCTTTTCGGCTCAATAAGTCCATCAATGTACCAAAAATCTATTTAGTCTCATATAGTTCATACTTATATATATATAAGCTCATAGTCATATTATAAGCCCAAAATATATACATCAAAGTCCAAAATATAGGCCGAAGTCCAATAAGCCATTAAACCCAATATAAGCCGAACCCAAAATAAGCCATTAAGCCGAGACGAAGTAAGCCGAATTAAATAAGTCGCGGCTAATAAGCCAAAACCAAAGTAAGCTATAAGCTTCATATATAAACCGAAACCAAAGTAACATAGGCTGAGACCTTCATAAACCCAAAATAAGCCAAAACAAAATAAGCTATAAGCTTAATTCAAAGAAGCCGGAGCACATAAGCCCAAAAATAAGTCAAAAACAATTAGGCCGAGCCCTTTTTCTTGTCGGACCGAGATCGAAACAAACACCCATCAAATGGGCCGAGTGGTGTTGGGCCGAACCCAAACATGCTAGCCCGAAACCAAATAAGCTATAACTAGCTTATTATTTAAGCAAAATCCAAAACAAGCCCTAATAAGCACTTATTACCAAAAATAAAATTTCCACCACAACCATAATTTAATAGTGTTTGACCCTTTTCCTTTTCCCCTTGCTCACGTCAACCACACGCACCCTTTTTATTTGATTTAAAACATTTATTTTTTGATTCAACGCAAACCACTTGTACAACTATCATAAGGTTACCAATATGAACATAAAAGTACAACTTAAAATAAAATTTGGAAAACTTACAATTTTGGAAGTTCTTGGTTCGGTTTTGACGTAAAGAAAACAAACCACACTATCTTTCTTACAACCCGAGACTATCAAATATCAATCCACCATACTTTCTAACCCCGTGTTCTTGCTAAATTTCAAAAATTTATGTTTCTTGTGTTTGTGTTTGTTCGTCCGAAAACCAAAGAGAGAAAGAGAGATATTTTTTTGTTTATTTTGATTTTGAAATGCATGAATGAATGTTTAGCTAGTGGAAAGAATATATGGTTACTATCTTTAGATACCTTTGCTAGAAAATAGCCATCTTGCCCCCTTATAGCCTTACTCGTCTGATTTAGATCTAGGTTCGGGTTCTTCTTTTCGTGTCGGGATCACTTAAAAGCTCAAAGTTTGATGATTATGTTACCCGAGGTTAGATAGCATTTTTATTGAGTTTAGAATCACTTTTACAAGAACATGGAATATTTACACGACACATTTCCAACTTACTTTCAAAAATTCATTGAACATTTAACGGACGTGTCGGGACAAAAACGTGAGGTTACTTCAAATCAAATCGAAACCTTTCTCACAAGTTTAAAAGTTTCTCGACTTCAAAAATACATTTTGTCACTTTAGACTCTGTTCACAAATTTCACTTTTACGACCGATACGCACTACATTCAAATTTTCACGAAAACACTCGTTTTCAGATAATTTTTAATTTACACCTCAACGATTTACGTCCTAGACAAACGTTACTTCAAATCACGAAATCACCTATCAAATAATTACGTTAGGCTCAACCACGATTAATAACCCATTCTCCAATTAACTGTCGTGTCGGTACGTGCTGCGTGACGATTCTCGCAGAACACGGGAAAACTTCCTGAAACGCATTAAAATGACAACATAAACACTTTTATACGGATAGATGAATCAAAAGTGATTCACTTACGATACTCAAGCCTCTCTCAACACCCGATTAAACCGTAACTGTTTCACGAAAAATAAGTTAACCGGAGTCAACTTTTCAGCCTTCTCCCAAAAAACTAACAAAATCAAAAGACTTCGATATAAAATCATAATATTCTATAATACTTAGACCCAGAAATGTTACCGGTTATCACATAAATAGAGTGTGTTTGAAATTTCAGAGTCAATCCAAGTTTTGAGCAAAACGTCGAAGTTGTTGTGAATTTCCTGATGGAATTTCAACGTTGTCTATCCTACTGAGAGTGTGTTAATTTTTAGCATGTAATTTAACCATTGCTAATAACAAAAATATTTGAACATTTAGACGCAATAAAACATCCTCAATACAAGGGTGAGTTGCAATTCGATTATTATCCTTTTCGTCTTTACGATCGATTTTGTAACTTTCATGTGATAACTAAACGTGGTTAAACATGTAGACTTAAAAAATATCTATGGTCATTTATTGATATTTTCATTATCTATTAAAATTCTAATCTCGATCGTATATGTAATTGGAACATGTAATGAGAATAAACATCTTTTGAATAATGATTATTTCTCTACTAGATTTTCGCTTATGATTATTTTTTGGAGGATGGCGATTCATTATCGGGGATTTATTCCATCATTCCTAATTCTAATCTTAAATAATTAAATATTTCACGTTTTAGAGGCTTAGTTAGCTTGTCAGCTAAGTTTTCTTCCCGATGCAACTTTCTCGATAGAAACGTTGTGAAACACCCCTTTCCCAACTCCAAATTTGACCAAAAATCAAAAACTTTACGAAAGCATACGACCGGGAGTGACTTTGTGTCATTCCTTAATATACTTTTTAAAATACATTACAATTAGACCTTTTAAAGTTCCATTATCATAAAGTAGACTTCATAAGCTTTACAACGATATAAAGAACTCAGTCTAACTCTTTACAGTTTAGTTTTTTACGACAAAAACAAAATTGACAAAAACCTTATCTGATATGAGGTTACGCCGTAACCTCATTTCACCCTTTTTGTTACCGCGTAACAAAAAGATTACGCCACTAAAGAAGGTTATTTTACCCTTTAGGAAACCCCTTTTTACTCAAAACTCAACTACATTGATCAGAAACTTCATAAGACCTTTTAGAAATCATTAACATACATAAGACATCATTTTCCATAACATACTTGGTATAAATAACCCAAAAGCATCTACTTTATGGTGTTTACCAAACACCTTGTTTTAACCCATTTGCATAACATTATTAACCCATTTCACTTAAAACCTTTCAATGACATACATGACCATTATTCCATCATTAGGACCTGAACATAAACTTATTAACAAGACATTTACAAAGGTTTTGAGACACTTTGGGGGTTCAACTTTGATTTGAGCTCGGTATACAACTACTAAGCTCCTAATGCACAAGTTACATGCTTCTATCCCTTGCTTCTAAATCTTAACCATTACCAATGCTATACCTTCTTCCCTTGAACCTACAAAACATTAAACAACTAAACCGTAAGCATTACGCTTAGTAAGTAAACGACAATAATATGACATTATACATCATTCCATCACATAATCATTATTATCATTCATCATTAGTCCAAAGGACTGCATTCATTAAATTATCACATTACATATTAAAATACATTCAACTTACCATACAAATCATTACATACCTTAAATGGGTCAAATTAGTCTTAACCATATCTTTTGCTAGTGTTGCCAAACTAGCCTCACATATACTATATAATCCAATCTTTCTAGCCAAGGCATCCTAACTTTCCTCACATTAACCACATAACACATATATGGTAAAACAATATAATTTCACATTATAACTGGTTTACTTACCTTAATTCCAAGCTAATAAACATAAGCATATCACCATCATCTTCAATCCTTGGTTTCTACTCAATTATCAATACCATTACCTATCAACATATAAATATAATATCATTATCAAGGGTCTACACAACCCATTAACATACCCTTCATTATTTCTTAACACCATATGATCACATCTTGATCATATGATAAAAATCCCTAATTTTACTAATTTGACATTATATAGCTTAACGCCTTAACCCATTATCATTATTACTTTAATTCTTGGTTAAGAACCTTAATTACCCAATTTAGGTTATATGAACTCTAACTTATAATTCTCTAATTCAACTTAAAGGAGAGTTTACTTACCTTGTATAATCATTGCTAAGGATTATATCTTGATTTGGGACCTTAATTCCCCTTCAATTCCTTACTAGCAATTTCTTATCTTTTGTGACAAACCGTCAATTTCAGGTCATTATTTTATTCTCGAGTATTAAATATATTTTTTTCAATTTTATGTTGAGATGTGAACTCACGTCTAACCGAGAGAATTAGGGCTTACACTTGTAATCTACATGACGTTTACAAGGAACCGACAAATCATACGTAAGGCATCGACGTTATATTTCTAAAATGCCGTAGAAATATTTTAATTGCATTCGTTTTTATTTTTCGTGTCTTGTACTATTTTTACATTTTACGAAAAACGACTACAAATCGTACCTTTTTAAATATCGGACTTTAAAAATACCCGCCTTAACAATTAGTGGGACAAGTAGTAAACTACTTATCCCACTAATCTCACCATGCAAAGGGTGACAAAACCAAAGGGAGAGGTGTCCCTTTTGTAAGCCATGTTAAGTATACAACTTAACACTTGGCATTGATTCATGCCATGACCCTAAACACTTGGCACTTTGGTCTAGAGCATATATAAGGCCTATTTTGACCATCAACACACACACACAAGTCATAATACACCAAAAATTCTGCATACTTGCTCCCTCCCTCTCCTTTAGACGCCACACAAATCACCAAAATCACCAATTCCATAAAAATTTCAAAGAACAAATAATAAGCACACTAGTAAAGATGATATCCAAGTATAACCCTTGTATTTTGGAGGTGATTTAAAGAGGTTTTCAAGGAAGATTATATACAAGTTGGGGCTGAGATTATACAAGTTTTTATAAAGTCTATTGGGTAAAGAAAATAGTGGTCAAAAATTATTTTGGGTGAAGATCAAGTTTGAAGATTGAAGTCTTGTATATTTTTGATCATTAGATCATCATCTTCATTTTTATTGTGGTAAAATCTCATGAGTTTTGTTTATGTTTCATTTTGATTTTCAAATGTATATGTACATGTATGATATTTGATGATCAAGTAATAAAAATGGCCATGCATGTATAGATCTAGGTTAATTATAGCTAAAATAGTCATTTAAAACAAGTGAAAAGATCATCAAAATTATGAGCTGTAATGAACAGTAGATTCTATAAAACTCAGTAGGTTTGAGGATTGATTTGATGACATGAGGTCATAGATAAATCTCTTATGTACATTGGGCAAATTGGATGATTCCAAGAAAGTAAATAATGAGTGAGATATGGTCAAAACACTAAAACTAGTCAAATCTGGACCTTGCTGTACAGATTGGGTAAAACGTCATATTTACGGACTGAACCAGTTAAAAAGTGAAAACTATGGGTTGTAGATAAAATCATGTAGGTTCCGAATCAATTGGATGGTCAACCAACTATTTACGGTTTGAAAATGGCGTCAAAAACGGTAAAAGTGAGATTTCAGTCCGAAATTGTAACATGACCTTTATGTATAAAAGTAACCCTATGTATATGTATGACTAAAAGATGTACTAAAATGAGTTTGAATCTGTAAAGTGGACTTAAATATGAAGCCAAGCATATAAATATATAAATTATACTCCCTCCGTCCCATTTTTATTGTCCACGTTTCCTTTTTGGGATGTCACAATTTAATTGTCCACTACTAAAAATAGATAAAGAAGTTTGAACAAGTTTACTATATTACCCTTGTTTGAAATTATTATTACAAATTTTAAAGAAAACTTTAATTAAATAGCTAAGGGTAAAACTGTCATTCTGCCAAAAAGTAAGAAAGAGAAAGCAATAATAAATGCATTTTTCTTAAACTGTGTGTTTTTTGTCGGGAGACAATAATTTTGGGACGGAGGGAGTACCATTTACGGTTTATAAATTACGACTATTTTCGTAAACACGAAAGTATATAAAATTTACTACTACCCGAACACTATACTATGTAAAGCGATTTTTGTAACTAAAACCCGAGGTGGTAAGGACCCACTTCTTGGGAGTTTTAAAAGGCTAACAAACTGATAATAAAAGTATCCCGACCCCGAGAACCCGAAAACTTATAATAAAAGTTTTATACTAGCTAAAATGGACCCGTAAGGCTTATTGGACCACTAGGCCCAATGTAACAAATTGGACTCATTGGACTTAGCTTTAGGCCCAATCCACTTGGACCTAACTAATGGGCTAGGACCTGGTCTTTGAGTGATAATATCAACCTAATAACTTAATGGGCCTATTGGGCTTTTTGGGCTAATATGGACAATACTAGTTGAAGTGGCTAAAAGTGGCAAATTAAAAACATGTAAAAGCTTAAGTTTAAAATACTTACATCATATAAACTTGATCATCATGTTAACTACATGTATACATATATATTTACTTTATTATGAGTTTTCGTTAATTTTTATCGACTAGAAACCTAAGACCCGTTACAATTTGTATAGGTCTTGGTTGATTGACGCGCCTACTTCCGAAGTTTTTATTCATCGATATTCTCGTCCGACATCACTAAGTGAGTTCATAGCCTCGCATTTTTTACACTTTAATTGTTTTATAAACCTGCGAGGGAGATAACATGCTTGTTTTTAAAATAGAACACAAGGGAGATTGTATGCTAGTTGCCTTGATTATTATTATAAGTTAGCTTAACTCGCTAGATAAAAGACCTGCGGAAATCATGAATTGTTAACTACCGGGAAATGGTAGACGCTTATACATGAAATAGTACTATTTGGAGGCTGCCACCTCCAATCCGTGACGACTGGCTATCGTCAAGTGTCGGGAATATGACACAACGGATGCGTTGTATAGAGAATAATATGCACTCATAGCGAGGGTGTATAGTAGGCATACCTTGTTGGGAACCCCAACATAATGAGATGGTAACGTTCAATGTCATGAGGCTTATAAATAATCCCCCGATATAACTTTGTTTGGCCACATCGTTATATCCTGATGAATATTGAGAAATGATACTTGTGTTCGGAAATTTTATTGTTTATATATATAAACTCTATGGATTCACTCAACATTATTGTTGACGTTTTAGCATGTTTTATCTCAGGTCCTTGAAGGTAATTCGGCGATGGAGAATTTGGTTGTCGCTTATGGAAACCTAAATGTTTTGAAGGCCCATTAAATAAAAGTCATTCGAAGATGATTTGCAAAAATGTTGTATGAATTATGAAACAATTTGGGACCTATGATGTAAACTTTTATTTCGAATGAATGTATTTAAAAACGTCTCTTTTCGAGTCGTTTTCTATGCTTGAGTTGTTATATTATGACGTAGCACCCCAAATGACCCTTCCGCTGAGATATATGAAAATGGGGGTGTTACAGATTGGTATCAAGAGCTTAAGTTATAGAGAACAAAAGATTTTCAAAAAAAAACACACACAGGCACCAACATAACTCTAAAACATTTTGGAGTTTCCAGGGAATTCTACATATTTGATAGGTACAAGTTTGGCCTAATGACACAATAGGTCCTTCAAGTCTTTTTTCTGTTATATTGGCCACTTTAACTTATATAACACATTTTACCACTTGACAACTATAGTCCCTTAAGTCCCAATCTTTTATAAATGTGACACATTATATTTCCTAAACCCATTTACATAACATTTATACTTATAGTTTGATTACCGAGTTGACTAACCAATTACATAACATCTTCAAACTTATAAAAGTCGTAGTCAAACTCATTCTATGGCATTATCGTAATTAAATACTTATAAACCGGTTTTAGGGTGTTACAAACTTATCCCCCTTATTTAGATTTCGTCCCTAAAATTTCTTCATCTAATATTAACCATAACTTGGTCACATTTTACTCCTCACTTCATCTTAGCATTCTCAAACATATACTCAACTAGTTGCATCAACCTATATGATTTTGCAACTTTAGCCACCTCTAAATATCCTTAACCCGTTCTATTTCACGTTCATTTCTATCTCATTTACACTTTTCCTAATGACAAGCATCATTTGGGTGGCATTTTACTATTTCTAATTCCATCATTTTAGTAACTTTTCCCTATATCACTACATTCTCATTCATTTATTTTCTACATTTTCATCAAGAACTACATGTCACTTGAGAAATTGCATTATTTTGACTTATCATAAGTCAATATTAGTTAATACTTTCTTATTATTGATGCCATCTTAACATTCCTTTTATCATTTCCATTATCACACTTCGCTTTCGTGACTTCTTTTTAGTAAATTTTCATCGAGGACTATATGTCACTTGGGATATTTCAATACTTTGTCTTTTACCTTTCACATTTACATTATGGTGCTAATAATATTTAGCGACCACCATAATGATTACACCATGCCATAAGGCATATTATAATATCAATTCAATTTTTCATCCTTAGTCCTATACTCTTAACGTCTTAACTTAGCTCTCTCTCTAAAGTCTCTACTAAAGGTCGTACTCTAATTCTTATTTCACCTATCTTATTTCTTATGACATCTAACTAATTTTAGCCTCTCCTCTTCTACTTCTTTAATTCTTCTCATGCTATGCTGAGAACGTATAAGCCCACTCATTTATACCTCTTTATTTAAATTGAGAAACGTCCTAATCAATGCAAATAAAGAAGTATAAACTTATGGTTCGGTGATTCATAATTTCTTTATTTAAACAAAGAGACGTCTCAATCCACTTATACACTTCTGACATAACACTCGAACTTGCTTAAGTCTTCATTACTTTCCATTCATTTCATATTGCTATCTCTTTTACTTTTGATATCATCTTCTATAGTCTTTGATCAAATCTCCTTAATTTTTTCCTGAAGGAAACTTGGCTTTCTCCCTGTAGGAATTCGCCCGTTATCGATACCCTTGTGGTATCATTAACATTCTTATGCTATCTCGAATGATACATCACATTAGGCTATCCTGAAGGATACCATTATATTGGGTTACCCTGAAGGATACCATTACATTAATCATTGGATCTCAGCTAAATTTAAATTTATCATTCTTTACCCCTTTTTGTTATTTACGTACTTTTCTAATCATATACTTTTTCATTTCCATTCTTATTGCCTTACGCAATTCTAGCTTACACTTTATCCATCTTTCTTTATTTTATGCAAGATCTAATTGATACTTGCCATTTTTATGTATTACATATACGTATATGTTTTCACATTTCATTCATCATTCTCTTGTCAACCCTAAGTTGACAACTTATTCAATTTTCTATACTAAAGCATCATTTTGGTTTGCTTAACTTTTCACATGTATACCTTACATATGTTATGCTTAGAATATGCTCACTTACTTTACTTTACTTTATTCATCAATACATTCCATTCATTTATTTACATGATTCTAATCATTCTTTACCATTCATTTATTTGGTTTAACTTCAAGTATACTCGTCTATCCATTTTACTTACCATACCTCTCTCTCCTATAAGAACGAGATTGCATTCATTATTTAGTACTCGCATACATCTCCTACTTAATCATATCATACCATCACATTATACTTTATTATGTTTTTTTCATTATATGACTTATCATACTTTTACCCTTTATTGGTAATTCACATAAGTTTTTACTCTTCAAATAATAATAATTCTTTTTTAAGTAACTTTTTCATAATTCAAACATCTTCACAATTACTTAGCTCATACTTGCATACTTTCATCATTATTATTTATTAGAATGCAATCCTATGCATTTACCTTAGCTTAAGCATTTCATAAACTCATATCATCATATACATCTTACATTACTTATATAATAGTATATATATTATTACTAATATATTATTATATAATATATATATATAAATATACATAATATATATAAGTACTATATTATGTATATAAGTATGTATATCTATATATATATATATAATACCATACATCACATAAACATATATAATATAGAAATATAAACATACATAAATATATAATATATATATATACTATATCTAATATATAAGTTTTTCTTATAATAGCATATATTGCGTATGTGTGTGTATGTATACTCTATATATATGTATGTATAGCTTATTATATGTATCTAATGTATATATTATATAAGGAATACATACAATACATATAGATATACATAGCACACACACACACACACAAATCAACACACAACACACACACCGCACATACACTAAATAATATATATAGCACAATATAGTCATATTATATCTATTAGTAAATATAATTATATATATATATATTATATATATAGTATTATAAATATATATAACAGAAACATACACTTCTATAACTTCAAACACTTTTTCGATAAGTGTTTTCACATTCTTGCTGCATTTCTAATCCTTTAGTCTATGGCAAAATAACAATTATCATTTCTCACAATCATTCCATGTCTATACGTTATCATTCTATTCGCCACAAGCACTTAACCACCTTATAATTAAAGCATTCGCATTCTTTGTTACTTAAACTTACAGTAATGCATATACAAGTGGTCTAAGTTTAGGCATCCTATAGTGGAATCCTACTTCTCTTAGACTGAATCTCTAATACCAAGTTGAAATGCCACTTTCCCGACTCCAAATTTGACCAAAAATCGGAAACTTTGCGGAAGCATGAGACCGGGAGTGACCTTGTGTCATTCCATAATATACTTTTTAAAATACATTACAATTAGACCTTTTAAAGTTCTATTATCATAAAGTAGACTACATAAGCTTTACAACGATATAAAGAACTCAATCTAACTCTTTACGGTTTAGTTTTTACGGCAAAAACAAAATTGACAAAAACCTTATCTGATATGAGGTTACGCCGTAACCAGTATGGTTGGTTACGGCGTAACCTCATTTCACCCTTTTTGTTTTGGCGTAACAAAAAAATTACGCCACTACTGAATGTCATTTTTCCTTCCAGGAAACCCCTTTTTACTCAAAACTCAACTACATTAATCAGAAACTTCATAAGACCTTTTAGAGATCATTAACATACATAAGACATCATTTTCCATAATATACTTTGTATAAATAACCCAAAAGCATCTGCCTTACGGGGTTTATTAAATACCTTGTTTCACCCCGTTTGCATAACATTATTGACCTATTTCACTTAAAACCTTTCAATGACATCATTAGGACCTGAACATAAACTTATTAACAAGACATTTACAAAGGTTTTGAGACACTTTGGGGTGTTCAACTTTGATTTGAGCTCGATATACAACTACTAAGCTCCTAATGCACAAGCTACACGCTTTTATCCCCTTGCTTCCAAATCTTAACCATTACTAATGTTATACCTTCTTCCCTTGAACCTACAAAACATTAAACAACTAAACCGTATGCATTACACTTAGTAAGTAAACGGAAATAATATGACTTTATACATCATTCCATCACATAATCATCATTATCATTCATCATTAGTCCAAAGGACTACATTCATCAAACTATCACATTACACATTTAAACACATTCAACTTACCATACAAATTATTACATACCTTAAATGGGTCAAATTAGGCTTAACCACATCTTTTGCTAGTTTTGCGAAACTAGCCTCACATCTACTATATAGTCCAAGATTTTTAACCAAGGCATCCTAACTTTCCTTGCATTAACCACATAACACATATATGGTAAAACAATATAATTTCACATTATAACCGGTTTACTTACCTTTATTCTAAGTTTAAACATAAGCATATTACCATCATCTTCAATCTTTGGTTTCTACTCAATTATCAATACCATTACCTATCAACATATAAATATAATATCATTATCAAGGGTCTACATAACCCATTAACATACCCTTCATCATTTCTTAATATCATATGATCACATCTTGATCACATGATAAAAATCGCCAATTTTACTAATTTGACATTATATAGCATAACCCATTATCATTATTACTTTAATTCTTGGTTAAGAATCTTAATTACCCAATTTAGGTTATATGAACCCTAACTTATAATTCTCTAATTCAACTCAAAGGATAGTTTACTTACCTTGTATAATCATTGCTAAGGATTATATCTTGATTTGGGACCTTAATTCACCTTCAATTCCTTACTAGCAATTTCTTATCTTTTCCCTCTATTTTCTTTCTCCCTGGGTCGACACACACAGGCACCAACATAACTCTAGAACATTTTGGAGTTTCAGGGAATTCTACATATTTGATAGGTACAAGTTTGGCCTAATGACACAATAGGTCCCTCAAGTCTCTTTTCTTGTATATTGGCCACATTAACTTATATAACACATTTTACCACTTGACAACTATAGTCCCTTAAGTCCCAATCTTTTATAAATATGACACATTATATTTTCTAAACCCATTTACATAACATTTATACTTATATTTTGACTACCGGGTTGACTAACCAATCACATAACGCCTTCAAACTTATAAAAGTCATAGTCAAACTCATTCTATGGCATTATCGTAATTAAATACTTATAAACCAGTTTTGAGGTGTTACATGTTTCCCTTTTGGACGTTGTCGCAAAGAAAGTGGTGACGTATTTCTATATGTTTAGTTCTATAGTGTTGAACGGGGTTTTTAATTAAGTCGATGACGCCTTTATTGCCGCACATAATAGGAAAGTCATCGAGTCGTAGGTCATAGTCTATGAGAGCTTGTTTCATCCATAGTGCTTGTTGACACGATTTCCTGGCAAAAATGTATTTGGCTTCGGTCGTGGAGATAGCAAGGGCTGTTTGTTTCTTAGTGAACCAAGATGTTAGACAACATCCCATGAACGTACAAACGACACTAGTGCTCTTTCGATCAATGTAGTCGCCCGCATGGTCAAAGTCGGCGTAAAATATAGTTTCTATACCGGTTCCTTTTGGATATCATAATCCTAAATGGGTAGTCCCTCTAATATATCTAAATATACGCTTAACAGCTTCTAAGTGGGTAATTTTATGATTTTCTTGAAAACGCGCACATAAGCAAACACTAAACATAATATCGGGCCTACTTGCAGTTAAGTAAAGTAAACTACCAATCATACCTAGATATTTAGTGTTATCTACAGAGTTGGCCTCGTCGTCCTTGGTGAGCTTGATCTCCGTCGACATCGGTGTCTTGGTTGGTTTAGAATCCTCCAACCCGAACTTCTTTAACATCTCCTTAATGTACTTGGATTGATTGAAAAATATCTCGTCTTCCAATTGTTTTATTTAAAGACCCAAAAAGAAGTTAAACTCCCCTATTATACTCATTTCAAACTTGTCGTGCATGATTTTTATGAAATCATCACACAAGTTTTGACACGTAGATCCAAATATAATGTCGTCGACATATGTTTGAACAATGATGAGATGTGATTTTGATTTCTTTGTGAAATGTTTATTATCGACCATTTCCATGGAATACTCGTGTTATAGAAAAAATGCTTTTAGTCTATCATAACAAGCCTTAGGAGCTTGCTTAAGACCGTACAAAGCATTTTTAAGTTTATAAACATAATTTGGTTTTTCAAAATCAATAAAACCCGGAGGTTGAGAAACATAAACCTCTTCATTTATAAACCATTTAGAAAAGCACTTTTTACATCCATTTGATATAATTTAAAATCTTTTGCACAAGCAATATAAAGAAGTTATCTGATTGACTCTAATCTAGCTACCAGAGAGTATGTTTCATCGTAATCTATACCTTCTTATTGATTATATCCTTGTGCTATTATCTAGTCTTATTTCTAGATACAATACCATTTTCGTCTAACTTATTCTAAACACCCATTTAGTTCTTATAATTGATTGATTCTTAGGTTGAGGCACTAAATCCCAAATATCATTAGCTACAAATTGATTTAGTTCCTCTTGCATAGCAACAACCCAACTTTTATCTCCTAATGCCTCATTGACATGCTTAGGTTCTACGGTTGAGATGAAACAAAAGAAAATTACTTTTATTTTGGGCTTGTGATCTTAACGTTTTTTTATTAAGATTTCCTATGAGTTGTTCTAATGGGTGACTTTTAGACTATTTCATGTTAACGACCTCGTCAACTTCTATTGACTCATCTTCTATATTATTATTATTTACTACTTTAATATTATTTTCAATAGCTTCTTCACCAACATCATCATCAACCAATGGTGATTATTTGATAGGAGGAGGACTTTCATCAAATGTTACGTTGAGTAATTCTTCGACTTTCATGGTATGTTTATTCAATATAATACAAGCTTTGCTATTTTGTGAATATCCTAGAAAAAAACATTCGTATGACTTTGGGTTAAACTTGGTTAAATAATCTTTAGTGTTTAGCATGAAGCACTTGCTTCTAAACAATTTAAAGTATTCTAAAGAAGGTTTCCTACCTCTATATATTTCATAAGGGGTTTTCCTTAGAATTGGTCGGATTAGTATTCTATTAAGAATATAAGTTGAAGTGTCAACGGCGTTGCACCAAAACTTTTGATGTATGGATTTTTCATTTAACATAGTTCTAGACATTTCTTATAATGTACGATTCTTTCTTTCAACTACCCCATTTGATTGTGGAGTACGAAGAGCCGAGAAATTATGAGTAATGCCTTATGCATCACAAAAAGCTCCGAATTGTACTTCATTATCAAATTTCCGACCATGATCCGTTCTAATAGTAACTATAAAACATCCTAATTGGTTTTGGATTTTCTTACTTAATTTTTCAAAAGCTTCACTTTTGGTTTTCAAAATTTTTGTCCAAGTATATCTAGAATAATCATCCACTATTACTAAAGTATATAAGTTACCTCCGTAACTCCTAATAGTGGATGGACCAAATAAATCCATATGTAAAAGTTCTAAACATCTATTAGTAGAGACCATATGTTTAGCCTTATGACTTGCATGGGCTTGTTTTCCTATTTTACAAGCATCATAAAAATGTTTATCATATTTTAGCTTATGTAAATTTCTAACCAATTTTTCGAATGACAAAAATTAGATTTAATGCATATTTACGTGACCAAGTCTTCTATGCCACAAAGCGTTATCGTCTAATGTGGTGAGACATAATTTGTCTTGAGACTTATTTCCTAATTTCATGACATATAAATCATTTTTCCTAATTCCGTTACCTATGATTTTACAATTCTTAGTTATTTCAATATCGTCTTTCGTGAATAAGACTCTACACTTATTATCACACATTTGACTGACACTAAGTAAATTAAAAGCTAAGTTATCTACGTGTTCTACATTTGATATAGTAAGAGAGTCGTTAGAGACCGTACCTTTGCCTATGATCTTTCCTTTTAAGTTACTTCCAAAAACAACATTACCTCCGTCGTATGCTTTCTAAGTGGAGAATAGACTTTTGTTTTATGTCATATGTTTAGAGCAGCCGCTATATTTAATCCATTCATCTAGCTCCAAACCACTTCTCAAGCATACCTAGTTAAGCAAAAACAAACTCAAGCACTTGGTCCCCAATATCTTATAGGTCCAAAAATATTAGTGTTGTACATCCTTTGCATTTGTTGCATTTGATTGGGATATTGAAATGGGATGCAATTTCCCATATGTACAAAACCTTAAGTTTAATTGTTATTCCAATTTGTGGGATAATGATTTTGATAAATTGGTCCGCCAAAATTTCTTCTAGGTTGAGGTGTGTTGTGTCTTGGTTGAGAAGAGTTATTTCTTCTAGGTGGCGGTGTTTTGGATTTATACTCGGTTTTGACATATCCTAAACCATACTTAAGGGGTGGTTTAAGAGGCGGTCTTTTTGAATTTTTAATGATGTTATGTATTAGTTTCTTTCTAACAATAACAAAATTTGATCGCGAAGAGATAGGTGGGCTAAAAACGTGTTCTGCCACTTTTTGGTTGTCGACGGGTCAACTGATGGTGGATCCGTCTGCCTTTAAGGTAGATCCGTCCCCTGCCAAATCGGTGGTCAACCCAACAAAACTAATTGGTTTTTTTGATTGTTGACGCTTTACTTTTATCAAATCCTGAACCTATTTTACAACTAGGTGACTTTTGAATATTTAGCATTTCTCTTAGTGAATTAGCGCTTTTATCAAATTTAACAAATTTAACTTGAGTTTTTTTAAGTTTAGCATTTTCTAAACAAAGTTGTTGACATGGCTCACAACCAATGTCAACTTCTTTATTTCTCTAAAGTTTTTTAATTTTCTCATCCAACTCTAAAATTTCTTTTTCTAAAAGCTCTCTTTTAATTTTCAGAATTGTATTTTTGTTGATGATTTTTAAGCTAATTTCACATAAGTTATCATACTCAATTTTTTATCAAAGGAAGAAGCATTATCACTAAAATGAAAAGAGTCAAAAGTTACCTCATTTAACGATTGAGCCATAAGACAAGTTTCATCGTTGGTTTTGTCCTCGACTTCATTTTTAATATCGCTCTGAGAACCCCTGACAAATGCTTTTTGATCCTTGTTTCGTGAAGACTTTGGACATTCGCTAATGAGGTGATTTGGATCACAACATCTAAAGCATTTCCTATCACTCTTGCCTTTCTTGTCATCCCTTTTCCGGAATGACTTCTTCTCCTCTTGTGGTTGCCTAAAAATCTACCCTTCCTTCTAAAGAACATTTTAAATTTTCTTACGGCCATAGCATATTCTTCGTCATCGCTTTCGGATTTAAAGTTTCATCATCACTAGACTCTTTTTTAGCTTTCAAGGCAATGGACTTAACCCTTTCTTTTTTCCTTTGTAAATTTTGGTATCCTTTTCCATGACTACTTCATGTACTTTGAGATTACCGATGAGCTCGTCAAGAGCTAGTGAAGACAAATATTTCGATTCTTAAATCGCCGTAACCTTTGATCTCCATTTAGGATGTAGAACCCTAAGAAACTTCCTAATATAGTTCTTGCTAGAAAAACCTTCATCAAGTGCTTTAAGACTAATAATAATAGTGTTAAATCTAGCAAAACTGCTGTCAATAGATTCTTCTTTAAGGATAGTAAACTGTTCATATTGTTGAACAAGAAGATCAATTTTATTATCTTTTACTTGGCTATTACTTTGATATGTGATTAATAACGATTGTCAAATATCTTTAGCCATTTTACACATAAAAATTCTTTCATATTCCTTTTTAGGTAAAGCATTATAAAGAACCATTTTAGCTTCATTATTTTTAGCAAGTTTATTTTTAAGTTCATCGGTTACTTCTTTAAAAGTAACTACTTTTTAAACTTTGGTAACTTTGTTTTTGGCAACCAGTGGGAAATTATCATTCATGATAATATTCCAAAGATCTAGATCTTTTTCTTTCATATAAGTTTCAAATCTATTTTTCTAATATATAAAACAATCGCTTTCGAAAAGTGGTGGTCTTTGCATAGATTGCCCTTCTAGATACTTATCAGAATCCATAGATCGATTCAAGCTTTAATGTACAATATAATTAAAGATCTTGGGTGACCTTGGCTTCTGATACCAATTGTGGAAACTAGAAGGGGGGGTGAATAGTTTTTACTGTTTTAATATTTATTACTTAGATTATCTACTTATGTGAATTCAATGGATCTATAAGAATTTATATGATATAGAGACAATAAATAAATAAGTAAATGCGGAATGTAAATCTATTATAATATAAGACTCAGTTTTTATAATAAACGAGGCATTCAGACCCGTGCGATGCACACGGGCTGTATCTAATTGTTCATTGCGCAAGGGTTGTATCTAATTGTTGATTGCGTATGGGATCTGTGAGTTGAGGAGGTGTAACTATGTTGGTGCATGTAATTAAACGTGATGTGTAATGTTTAAGTAAGTAGATATAAAATAATTCAAATTTTAAGTTGACTTAGAGGAAGCTTAAACGCATATGGCTCATTCAAAATAAGTTGTAAAACATGAATCTGTTTCACGAATGTAATGGAAACTTTGTTAGTTAAAACGTGTTGTTATACAATTGTTATTTTACTAAACAGGCATTAAATTTTTGGATTAAGTTAGATCACGTACTGAATATGTGGGGCCGATTACATCGTTTTAAGTCTATAAGAAACTATAAAATGAATTATGTAACTAATTTTTAATTTACTCATATTTATTTGTAAACAATTTGAAAAGGTTGTATCACCAAGAACTTTACGTTAAGCACTTCTAAGAACCACTACTCTAAGTCTAAAACTTATAACTAAGAAAGCTTTCTACTTGATATATTTGCTTCAGGAGGCCGTTTAAAGCTCCAACTGCATTTTTTAGTTTTTTGTCAAGGATGCATTTTGGTAGCTGTATGTTTTTAGCTCTTTATAGTTAAATGGTCTTTAATGGTACATACCATGTCTTTTGAAGTGTACACGCTAAAATACAACACAATTTCAAAATTCAAAGTTTCTCTACGATCTCAAAATTACAATGTCTATAAATCTCAATAGGTTGCTACTACTCTTATACCATAATCTAACACGTGACCACTACCCATATAATAAAATCACTATATTTTCACAATATTGAAACATCAAAAATGAGATTATTAGTTTTAATAACGCCGCCAAAAACCCCCTATTGCAAACAACATCGAGAACTAAGTCGATTAAATTAGCACCTTTGGTATCCACTGACAGCCTGTGAAACAACTACTCCTACCCACGCTCTTTAACTGAACATCTACGTATCTGGTGTACCTTCCTGTGGCATCGACCCCGTGTTCGGTGATCTGCACATACAACTTCCAAAAAAAAGACTAAAATGGGCAACTGTTAATCCATTTGACAAACTTTTAAGTAACATCTAGAGTAATTTTTTACCTGTTTGACCTTTTAAAAGTAAAGACAAACTCGTCTTACCCAATGGACTGCTACAGCTAGTGTTTAAACTTCAAACAACTTGGACATCGTGCCACTTACTCACTTACATGTGTTAGCAAAGTTGGTAAAGATTAACCAACTATTATAAACATACACAAAATAAGCCTTTATAGACAGCCATGATAAGTATGGTAAAACTTTAAGTTTCTAACTAATTGGTAACTCGATTCAAGTTAAAATAATTTATTAGTGAATTGTTGCCATTAATATTTAATTTATTTAGTTTCATCATTAATACCAATTTTCCATAACTTTGTACCTGCAACTATTGATGTTGATCCCGAATTTGCAGCGATTTGTGCTATGATGTAGCGCTTTAATTGTTAAACCATGCTCAGTTTTCAACTTGTTTACACCGTCTCAAACTTCCGTGGTTTCATTTGTTATCTATTTAAATGTATCTACGCTGCAATGCGCTTAGTTTGCACTGTCATAAATCTAAGCTGATTAAAAAAATGAAAAAGTTGGCTAATAAAACTTACATTTCTCATACGATCTGCACAGAGCATCTAAATGCTTCCGATTTAGGAGTCGGAATATCCCTACAAATAAGGCATACATTCAGTGCAGATCCAGCAGCTTCAAGGGAGCTAAAAGTTACGAACCCTCCTTGGGCTATTCTGAACAAAGAAATCAAATATTAAAGAAATCCAACAATGTAAAAGAAAGAGGTAAGGGACAGTGAAAGAAATCTAACAATGTAAAAGAAAGAGGTAAGGGACAGTGAAATTGTAATGTAAACAATTAGAATGATAACTAACGCAAACTGATCATACTCAGAATTTTGAGGATATAAATTAGATTTTGTTTCAAGAACACTAATGGAAAATTATTGTACCTTTTTTTCAAGCAATTTGGCGCTATGCTTATCCAATAAGGATGTCATATAATGTGTCTTCATAACCGCTTATAGTGCATCTGTAAAATGTTGAACATTGTTAATTGACATGAAGCGTTACTGCCTGTTCCTTTTCTAGTCCAGCAACGTTGTGAAACCGAATGTCACATGCAATGAATCCTTTTCCGGACACACCTAATAAATTATAAAGTAGACAATAATTTTGAGACGAAGTAAGTGTTAAACACCACATTCCTAATCAGCATCAGATAGTAATACTTACAAACAGTGGTAGATCTGTAAGTAGCCCAACGATCAATTATGTTACCACTAATATCTTCTCATTCATAATAGATCTAACACCAAATCGTTCCTGTGTGACAGAAATAAACAAATGTAAGATTTCTGTACGGTTGACGTTTATTATATGCTATAACAAAAACCAAAAACTTATTGATTATAAATATAAGAATATGAAATAGTATGCACCTCGACGTAGCTTTATAGTAGCAATTCTATGCTGCAAAACTGTGAGGATTCTGATTGACAATGTGTCGAGCACAATCCCATCCATTATTAGGAGCATCAATATTATATGATATCTCTGTAACAAAAGCTCAACTTCACACTACAAAAGACTTTAATAGATCCTTCACGGTTGATCTGGTTCAATTCATATCTATGCATCTACGTCCATATCTACCACCTAAGTATGCATCTAATTATAAAGGTTGATCTGGTTGTTGTAACTGAGACCAATGCAAGATCCTTCACTGATATGGATTCCAGAGAGCACAACCATGTTTGCTATAGTATTGTTTCTCAACGGATAAGTAGTTAAGAGTGCTTATAAACATAAAAAATCTAAGTTTATGATCTTCTTCAATTTCAAATAAGCTCATAAGCCCGAAAATAAGCTAATCCAAACACCTCCTAATGACGTCTCGAGATTTCCATTCAGATTAAAGAAGTATGAAAAAGTAAGTTATGCACTTACATTACCATGTATATATCTGATCATAACTTAGTGAACTAAATGAGTGCATAACGATTTCACTATTTGAGAATGAACATAATCATCTGATATAAAATATCTAGCAGAACCACATGACATTTATAGCAGAATAATCTCTTAAGTGATTATTCTCATGATTCTCACTTTCCAATTTCACAGAAGACGATTGAAGCAACATAAACAACGAACCAACTTCTTCCACCATTCTTTCCGTAACCCAAAAATGTCCATTAAACCCCACACCAAAAATCTCCTTCAAAACCAAACTCCCCGCCACATTCTCATACTTGTCCTTCCCAATCTTATGCAAAAAACACCTCTTCACCACTCCCAACGACGTTGGTATCAAACACCCCTCTTCACCCCCAACATTATCAAAATCCACCTCATTCACCCGAGCCACAACCGCACTCGGCCTAACACAACTAACAACACGTTCAACATCCACCGCATACCTCTTAGACAAATTCTGCACACAAACTACATAAACCACCGCCTGCGTGTCCTGTTCCTTAATCGCAAAAACAAACCGTTTACTCTCATCCATTATCCCCAACTCTTTCACTAACTCATCCGAAACTCGTAAATCATAGTCGTTCCTAAACCGCCACAAACTTTTCACATCATTCATTATCCCACTACCCATTATCTACCACAACAACAAAAACCCTAAAATCATACCCTAAACCCTAACTCTAACTCTAACCCTAACCCTAATCCATAAGCTTCAAATCTAATCAATACCCAGATCAATATTCTATAAATCAAACATGGGTTTTCATCAGAATTGAATAATTATTATAGAAATATGATACCTTTAGATATCATCAGTAGCATTCATCTTCATTAATCAATTAATTAATTAGGTTACTCAATTCACCTGCAACAACAAACCAAAAAAATGTTAAAAACCTAACATCCAAAACTAATCAATTATTAATCACAAATAATTAAGGGCTAAAACTGATGAATTAGATAGAAAGATTTGTAAAACTGAATATGTTGTAATATGGATGGAATGGATACTGATTAATTAATAGGGTTATGGAATTGTAATCGGAGTATAACCGCAAACCTTTTGAGATGTCTAAACAATTTGCATTAAACTGGCTTAATGAATGGAGGAGAATCGATTGCATTAACTGAGATTTGCTTTAATAGAACATTACATCCAGCCTCTAATGCAGCAGAATTTTATACCTATGGCTGTGTGGGTAGTGCAAAGCTTTTAATGATACAGCCCCATTAAATTTAGATGTTATATCTTTTAGTATAATAGATGTGCAGTAGTAATGAGTTGTGGCATTAACTATTTTGCCCTTTTAACTGGCCCAACAGGAACTTCCTACTTTTATATTCTTCACGATGAGGCGGTATAAGTTTACATAAACACACGTGCCTAAAGAGCTTTGGCAGTTACAAAAGTCCTTACAGAGTCCCAAATTAACCCCTAATCCTTAATTTTTTTCTCATTCAACATAACTGATTTATTATGATTCGAGCAACCTAAAATACCCAAAAAAAACAATGAAACACTAACCATCAAATCAACAATATCAGGGTGATTTCGTTTTAATCGTGTGTCCATCTAATCGTTTCTGGTTATTAGGTTTGTTGCTTTGGAATTTTTTTGATTATTTTACATTTGTGTTCTTATCATATGTATATATATTTTTTATTTTTTTGATGTATTACATTTATTAAAAGATTAATCAAGCCCACAATTATTGATTATATACACCAAAGGTAATATCATGATTAAAATTTTTATGGTTCTTAATGTAGGAAGGTTTCAGATAAAACTGACCCCTACGTGTAGTAGATTTAGGGAATTTTATTATTTGAAAAGTTTATTGTTTGTGGGAACACAATATAATTGTAGGATGTATATTAAGTGTTTGCTGAAATGTTTTTTTAAGTTTAAGTTGTGATTGATTGATTTTTTTTTGCAGTTTTTGGGTCAAAAGATAACTAGTTAAGAGGTCTGGAAATTGAGCAAGAATTTGGGATTTTTGAATTCTTCTGAGTAAGTTTTGTGTAAAGGATTTGAAGTTATTTTTATTAGGCTTATAGTACCTCTTGAATTATTTTCCTCTTACGTCTCTTCTCTCGCCCACATGTTCATATTAGTGAAATTTTGTACTGCAAGCCTGGACAACTTAGCGTAGATTTTGCAGGAATAAATTTTATAAACTAATTTGAAGTTTTGTGATAGGATTGTCTGTCAGTCATTTGCGAGATGGGTATTATGAGAGGTTTTAGGGAAGTTCTTTGCTTATTCTTTTTAGTTGTTTATGGAGGTTTATTTATGTGTATTAGCAAGTAGTTAGAGTGGCACCAAAAATCTAATTTTAATGTTGTTTTTAATTGGCTTGCATATAAAAATGTATTAGCAGTAGATGCTTTATTAGCAAGCAGTAAATTCTTTCACAATCCTTAAGCACACAAAGGGTCTGATGACTTTATTTAAGAAGACCATTCTGTTTTGTTCCTATATACAATAGTCAAAATGTGTGCAAAGAAATTAGTTGTTGTTTGGTTCACTGCATAACAAGGTTACGACTAAATATTGGCACATTTTACTATAAATTAGTCACTTTCGGTTTTATATGTTTCTGAAGCATTTGTTTTTTCTCAGCCTCGAGAGCCAATTAGGATTGATTTGCCATTATGCATGAGTAGGTGCCGTTATGGGTCACAGAAAGCTAACAAGTTGTTCCGTCCCAGGTTTGCAAATATACCCTTTAGTCCATGATTCTTTGCTCTTTACTAATATTCATTATCTAGATTCTAGATGGGCACTCCGATAGTGACTGAAACATGTGACGCGCTCAAAAAGACTTTAAAACCCAATGTATAAAAAAATACATACATCAACAAGAAATAGGCTTCGCCGAATGCACTGGTCCTTATTTAAAATTAACTATAAAGATAATGACATTGCGCATAATCGAATGCAAGAAGGAATAGGTAGCTCGAACCCCGTTGATGGCGATGATCGATTAGATCAACCTGTTCCTACAAGTTTGTAAACTTATTTTGGTACAAATTCTATATCTTGGGTCTTCTATGAAGATCATTCTTCAAATTATACCTAATGGTAATTTGGTTCTTATTGCAGAGAGAATTGTCGGCGTCCAAAAGAAGTAAGTTTACGCTGCGTATTTGAATAAGCGACCGGAACATTTATCGTCTAAGGGTATATTAAATTGAAACTTTTGATGTATATGGACAGTTGCTTCAGAGGTATGTTAGTGCTATGTAAAATGCTTAATGAAAGTGTTATCAGTGGGTTCTTATTCTCTAATGTATCTAACAGTGAAGAGAAGTCAGGATGCAGACTCAGATACGTTTGCAACTACTGATTGTTCTTCACCGCATGAACGGCCATGTGTTCAAAGGTATGCTCATGCGAATAGTAACACTACGCATAGTCGTGTGCAAGAAGGAGCAGGTAGCTTGAGACCCGTTGATAGCGACGATCAATTGGGTTAACCTGCTCCCACAGGTTTGTAATTGTAACAAAAACCAAACAGAATTATGCGAAAAATAATTGTTTTCCTATCATTTTTTATTTTGAGCAGTGAAGTCTTCTCATGATTCAATGGGTTCGGTTTTTAAATGTTTCATCAGTACTACACAACATATGACGAATGGTATGTGCTTAATTACACATACCATTTTCCATTAAAAACGGACTTAAATGACTAAAAACGTACCAAAAATACATTGTATTTGTATGTTTTGCATTTGAATTGTGCAGGAACGGATATTCAAAAAGAAAGCCAAAAACAAACCAAACCAAGCAAGGGATGGAAAAGGCCAAGTCAAGTCAAAGTCTAAAGTCAACCACATGAAGAAAATACAACTTGAGGGACTAAAACTGCCAAACCTCAAGTTGTATTACAAGAGTAAAAGACAAGGGTCGAAATTGCAAACCGGGCAAAGTTTGAAACAATGAAGTTATAAGAAGTGAGGGGCCAAAGCTGCCAACCTACCCAAACTCCATTCTTCCCGCCCAAAAACAAAACCCAGGTACAACTTGGGGATGTCGTCCCATACCTTCTCCCTGCAAAACACTCAACACCCTAGATAAATCATTTCAACCACTCCTCTACCCCCCCCCCAGCTGTATAAGTGCCATGTTGGCAATCCCTCACCATTCCCAAGTATTTTCAATGGCTATGATTGACTCCAAAGAAGCACAAAAGAAATTGAAGGCTGGGATTTGTTTTAGAATTACCTCACACAACAAGCACACTTGTTTTTTTTTCTCTACAAAGAAACACAGAAGAAAGAAGTCGAAGACAAGAAGACTTCGGCTATAAATAGAGCCTTTTGTAAGCCTTTGAGGCAACTAGTTAGTTTTTAGTTTTTAATATCTTAGAAAATCTTAGCTTAATTTTCAGTCATTTACAGCTATTTGTACTTTTTCTTTCAGCTTTGTACTAATTTCCAAGTTTAATAAAGTGTTGAGATTTTATGTTAAAATCCAATTTTTAAATTCCAAGTTCTCACTTGCTAACTAGTGCCTAATTGCATTTGAAAGGCTTTCAAAGGAGCTTGTTTATAAGCTGTTTTTGTTTAGTAAAAGAAAACAAAATAAGTAGTTAAGAGAAAATAATAAAAATCACTCTCAAAATACACCACAGCTTATTTTATGGATGATAAGCCAGTTCTGGATGGGCTTATGGACACTACTAGCTTGTTTTACACAAGCTAGAGCTTGTAGATTCTTTATTTGACCCTGTTTTGAGCAAGGGTATTGTAAGTCTCCCTTTTTCTTACTTTTCTTATTTACTGTAGAACTGCTTATTAGTGCTTATTTGTTACTTGAGTTTACTTATTTGTGCTTTATCAGAATGTTTAGTGCTTATCTTACTTAGTTGTCAGTTTAAAAGTGATTTGTGCAACTTTCTTAGTTAGTACTGTTAGCTCATTTAATAAAACTGTTAGATATGAGTTAACACTGTTAGAAAAATTCAGCTTATTTAAGTGCTTATTCTTAATTAAAGTCTGCTTATAAGTACTTTATTTTGTCATTTGATGATATGTTTTTAATCAAGTTTGAAAAGAAAAATGATTTTTGAAAACTTTAAGGGATGTTTGGAACCAGCAGTACTAACCCCTAGTTAGTACTGCTAGTTAAAACTGTTAGTACTGGTGGTTCATTTTAGCTTATCAGCTTATTATTTCGGCTTATTTAAGATTTCCTTAGCTTTTAAGAGTAGATTAAACCATTTTCCTTTACTGTTTTTAAGAGTAAGCTTATTTAAGCTTATTTTCCTTTTCAAAGTATTTTCAATAATGTATCAGTTTGTAGCTTTTTAGCTTATTTGCCATTC
>BQNB010042094.1:32500-46347 GCA_026074375.1 Tanacetum coccineum | reverse complement strand
TGGTTTTTACACTTCTTTATATATTTTATATTTTATTATATATTATATATATTTACGGTGTGAATCCGGCACGATCAGAGCCAAACTCGCGTTTTAAGGTGTACACATTTTATTAAATGATTTTAATTAAATTTAGTGTTGCGGAAAATAAAAATGTTCTCGGAAGTGAAATCCCGAGCTTAAGTAGTTGGTTTTTATGTGAGTAAAAAGTTGGTGTGTCAAATATCTAAAGTAGAAAAGAGGGAGGGACCAAAGGTGTCAAAAGCCCAAACTACAATTACAATATAAACTTAACAACATACACATACTTCTATTTTTATAAAAACCAAAATATGTGCTCTCTCCCCTCCTCTCTTTTCCAGCCGAGTACCACCACCGGAAACCGTCGTCGGTTGCCCAAAAAATCACATGCACGACGATCCGATTATATTTTCTTAATCCCCTCGTCGATGCCTACAAATCCCACTAATAAAAAGTGACATGCAATGAGTATTTTTGGGGTTAGAGTTCGGGTAAGTTTCAAGGATTTTCGAGTTAAAAAGAGGTGTAAAAGAGTTAGATTATGGTGTTTTGAAGTTTGGTTAAATTGGAAAGTGTTTGGTTCGGGTTTGGTTTCGGTTGTTGGTGTCGAGGTCACGGCCAAAAGAGGAACAAGGAACACATCGAGTCCGATCCATTTTCCCTCTAGCTCATTGAGCCTTTGTGAGCATTCTTCTCTTTTATTTCAATTATTTCGATTGTTTGATTTGATTTTGGTTACATGCATGTGAAGAATCGGGAAAAAAACTTGCGATAATAGATTAGACAATGATGTCAATTGATTGAGTGGGTTAAATTACAAGTATATGTCATTAGAAGCATGTACTAGTTGATTAAAATGCCCAAAAATGATTTTTAAAGCATTTTGTAACATATAATTATGAGCAGAAAGTTTAGCATATAAAACGAGAGTCGAGATTTTTGTAAATCTGAAATTAGTGTTTGGAATAAGATAAAGCTCTTTGAGACGAACGTTTTGATATAAAATGGGACTTCTAACTCTTAATAACGAAAAAGTTATGGCAAAAACGAGATATATATTTGAAATATTAAAATTCAGCACTTATGTAAATAAGCTCCCAGGATTTTTAGAGCTCGTTTTGGGCACTTTCGAATCCGTTTCGGCCTTCTGGCGAAACACGAAAGTTATTCGGAATGACGCTTTACATAAAACCTCTTTTTGGTCAAAGTCTTGAAAATGTAATATGACGGGTCAAAAACGAAAGTCAAACTTCTGCATTATTAATAAAAATATAAAGTTCAGCAGATTCTCGTATGCAGATTCTCGTACTGGTATTTTTGTGTCATTGTCCGTTACGATTGTCAAGTCTCGGCTAAAAACTAAAAAGTTGTTCTGAAATAACTAATCGCATAAATTTTTCATTTAAAACCCGAGTCGTGTAACAAAGATTTTAGTAGTTCGTTTTGGTCGGGTCAAACATGTAAAATAAATAAACATTGTGAAACGTCAAATTGGAAAAAGTCAACGAAGACATAAGTAAACAATAACTAACTATAAGTTTGATTACGAGTTAAAAATAAAAATCTATAAATTATACTAATGGTAGATAATAATTATTGCACGAACCTGTTGGTCGATATATAAAAATGGAAAGTGAAAAAAATCGGTAACTTTTCCTAAAAATAGGTAACTTTTCTAAAAAAAGAAACATAACCGAACAATAATAATGAATTTCAATAAAGTGAAATGGTATACTAATGAATGTAGAATAGTATAAAAATATATAATATATAAATATATATATATATATATATTAAATAAATATCTAATATAAAAATATAACTATATATTATATATATATAGTATAGTATAAAACAAAGCGAAGGGTTTGGACTCCAAGTTCAAATTTCCCATCACAATAAAAGTTTATCGATGTAATCGAGTGATACGCAACTCGATCGAACTTTTCAATCAATTACCCGAGCGACTTAAAGTTTAGGTCGTGATCAACGTTTGTGGAGAACTCTTTACTAGGCCTTCTCATTTGATTATCGACTTTGAAGTCAAGGTGAGTTCATAGCCCCACCTTTACTCTTTTAAATGTGTTTTTACAAAAACTTAATAACCGGGGTGAGCAAACATGCACTTTAAAACAAAGCAAAGATAAATGAAACAACTACAAAAGATGATACAATACTATATATATAACTAAAAGCTAGTTACTAAGGCAATAAAACATAGCCTTATTAAGATACCTGGTTTGATTACTTCTGAACTAACTAAAGCATGATAAGCAATGCATGCTTTACCTATATGACACAAGTACTTTACAAAAAAAGTAATGATATCCAGCTGTTGCATGAATCTTATTGACTTAATAAAACCTCAAATGCCAATTAAGTTCCCTTTTACCTATCATGAACCGTTAAATTACTATTGTATAAAGCTGCGAATGTTGGGGTAGATCTATCGGGACGAAAACCACACCTTACTTTTGGTTGTCACAAGTTATGATCGTGGGTGCATTATAACGATTGTTGAAAATTCCTAGAATGTTTTGGGCATGCATTCTATATACTTAAGTGCAGACGTTAAGGTTTCGGTTCATGAGCTTAGTGCAATAATATCTATTAGATTTGGTGAATTTGTTTTTCTGTCCTACATAACTTGTTTTTGGACATCGTGAATACGTACTAATCCACCATTACATAAATCTTGTGGTCCACTTTTAAGTACTAACTTGATTTACTTGAACCACTACTTGGATTTCAGGGAAATAATACTTGAAAATATTGTACGTCCACATTTCTCACTATGAATATTACTTGAATAAATTCAATACGTTTTATTAACTTAAACCAATGAAATTATCACCAACAAAATTGTTGACGTTTTTTTGCATTTATTTACTCAGGTTAAATCTTGCTAGCTGAGCATTGTGAGGCATATTCTAGTCGCGTTGGATATCAAAAGCTTAGTACATTAATATATTAAACTTTGAGACTTGTAGTTTTATAGAAAACTAGATAATGATTTTCACAACGATCCGCTTTGTACACCTTGTTCGGGATGATCATACGAATGCAAAAGTACAACTTATTTATGAAAAGTAAAGATGACTTACAAAGAAGCACGACGAAAGGTGGATTAGAAATCAAAAACAACCCAAACGTTGTTTTACAAATTACCCGGATGAACTAACAATCAACACGAACAATATATCTTCAAGTGGATGATCAAAAATTAAAAACAAGTGGGTTTGTGTGTGCTTGGTGTTTCGGCAAAGAGATGAGCAAGAGAGAAAGAAAGAGTAAATGCAAAGTGTATGTGTGAATGAAATGAGAAATGAGGTTAAGGGTTTATGTATATACAACAAAAGTCACACACACACACACCTAGTGTGTGTCGTGGGTTAGGAGGGGACAAGGCACAAGGGGACCATTTTGATCCTCAAATGGGAGTTTAGCAAGGACATGGTGCAAGCCATTATGTAGGAAGTTAGTTTAACTTGTATCAATTTGAAAAAAAAGGATCCTAAGTCAAGAGTGTGTGTGTGTCCGGTTTGGTATAAGGCAAAAAGGGGGACCAAAAATATTTTTCCCACTTTCTAGGATCACTAGTGCTCTTTTGTGAATTAATTTCCAAGGTATAGCATGCACATGCATATGTATAGATTAACAACGCGTATCACGTAAACAACGAATCGGGTAACGGTAACACGGAAAATTATGAAATTTTAAACATTGCCTTAAAACATAAAAACATGGCTATTGCCAAAATACTACAACGTTTGGTGTTCGCTCCCGGAGACGGTTCTCGGATAATAACGAAACAATTTCCCGGTTAAACGGTAAAGCTAAACGAAACATTTAAAAATTCAAATTACTACACGGAAACGGCTAACTTATTGAACGAAAATTCTCGGGTTGTCACAAATTCGATTGTCATTAACATAATTAAACATCAATTCGTGTGCTCAAAATTACAATCAAACCTTGACAATCAAACATCAATTCGATTGTCATTAACATAATTAAAAAAATTTCAATTAAAACTTAATTATCACCGCCAGTCACCTCAATTCGTTGCAAAAATTAAACACCACTTCCTGTTAGAATTTCTTTTTACAACTAATGCACATCCCAGACGCCATTCTTTCCGCAAATATTCAAATTATTCTTTTCGCGAAATAATCAGAATTTCTTTTTACAATCTCTGTAGCCAAACACACTATGTAAAACAAAATCTAAACAGTTAAGAACCGAAACAATTCTATATACATCAAACCCAAACATTGTTTAACAAACTTAACATTGTATATATACCAACAAGCATAACAATCTAGAAGAAAATTGTGTGTTTATACAAAACACCATAGATTAGAATGTTATACATTACAACTATATGAACACCATCATCGTGAAAACAAAGATTTCGCCATCAAGGGGCGAGTGTATGAAGAGGAGCAATCACACCCCTATAAAACGCATTTAGCTTCGTATGCATCACATGATCAATCCCGCATAGTTTTAGACATGTATTATTCCAAATCTATAAAATAAAATAAAAACGGGTTATTAGTTTTTCACAACAAAACCAACAAAACAACACAATATAACAATTGTTGAAACAATAGGGCAAATCAATTATGCAACCCCTCGACTATCTTTGTGAAATAATAATGGCTAGCATGTTCAAGCTTATTAGAACGCTCATAAGGTAAACAAAGTGCAACACCGTGAGCCAACTTTAAGTTGTGAAGTGTCATTATGTTAAAATCTGTGTCTTATGCATACACATTTCTGAGTATAAGTCTATAAGCATGTGTTGAGATTTGAAGGATATACCTAAAACATTGACAATGCAAAACTGCCGACACACTCCAATAGATCTCATGACCACAAGAATGCTTGGAATCACACATTTTCCTACGAGCACAAACAATGAGATTGTTATTATTAGCATAGATTAGACTAGTCAAGTTTTAAGTAAAAATCTATTTTAGTGGGAAGGATATAAGGGTCAGGTTTTAATATCATACCTTTCGAGTTTGATAGCAATTATACTTTTATATGTTTGCAACTCATGATGCCCCTATAGAACAAAATAATTGTCATATAAAGAATAATCAAGTGTACTAGAACAAAACTTGCTGTGTAGCATCACACCAACATGATCATTTCACAAAAATCCTTTTATGTTCCTTGTAACATAGTGTTTTCATATACAATACTGCATAGGGCAAATCACATAAAAAGTATGTTCCTTTTATAAATTAAGGAACCCTAAACGCGTGGTTGTTAAGAGATTAGGCTTATCTTTCCTCAGATTAACGGCTTACTTGATAACTTTTAATGATAATTACAAAACAGACTTTACTGTATGAACCTAACAGTCATTAACTTTTATACTGTCACAAATTCTTAAGGTTAATGTGGGCTGACTTAACTTGCTTCTAACCAGGATACTTAAATTCTATACTAACAGTACTAACTTTTCAGTAATCAGCTACTAACTTTAACTAACAGACCTTAATTTAATACTAACAGTATTATTGTCTGGTTTACATCATTTTCCTATCACTATCACTACCCTAAATTTTCAAGACTTCAATCATGAAACTTTATGTTTTTTGGCCTACCCTTCTGGCTTCACTTTGGGCTTTAGAGGATTCGTCTTGAAATTCTGTCTTCACAAAATACTTCAATCTTTATGTCTTCAAATCTTGACAGCAACTAGTTCTTCATATCACATCATTATTGCACTGCAACAATAATAAAAAAATGTAGTTTTTTGGCAAACTACCAGCAATTTTAAACGGATTTTGTTTGTGTCTTTACCTGTGCAGTTTTTGTTATGGAACTTAGTCAAATGTTTAGGTTTGTAAGACCATGGTACATTGATAACCATATGATTTTGAGCTAATCATCAGCTATTAACGGAGTTGATAACTCTTTACCAGCTAGCCGTTTGCTAGGGAGTAGACCTTGCTTCAGTATTATTAAAAATAATATGGTGAATTTGGAAAATACAATTCAATATTTTTTGGTAAATTGTCAACATCTAATATGGATTTTCAAGGTCTTTACCATAAGCCATAATTTATGGTCTAGTTATGGTTTTTTCCAGCAGCCTTTACCACAAGCATAAACTTGTGGGCAGACCAACTCTTCACTTTATCAGATATGGTAGTTGGGAAAACCATACAAATTTTTTGGCAAAAGTTGTCAACCATTAGCACGGATTTGAGAAAGTCTTACCATGAGCCGTTTGCTCTTGGACTAGCAAGTTCATGATGTTGGTTAGTCCATGGTGATACTGATAACAATTGTTGTGTTAGTGCTTAGCAACCTGCACCAAGTGTTACCCTTTCTCAACTTCTATCCTTTGGCTTTCAAACACACTACATCATTTCATTACTTCTCTATGCCTGTTTGTTTTTCCATAATTTTCAACAATCTATAGCAATCTTCATTCAATCTTTCCATCCATTAGCTTCATTTTTCAATCATGGTTGTACAAGTACCTCTGCTGGTAGGAAGGTGGTGAGGGGTTTGACTGTATTAATTTTTTGTTTAACTAATTGTGGATATGTTCGATTAATTGGGTAAATTCGTGGTGATGTGGTGAGAATTAGGTATTGACGCGGGGGGGGGGGCAGTTCCGCTCGAAAGTGAGTTGCGGTTGCGTTGTGGGGGCTTGATTTTAATTGTTTTCTGTAATACTAGGCGTTTAACCGGCGAGATCTGTTACCTCTGGGACCCTCAATTGGACCAAGAGCTATTAAGTTAGTGACGGGTCATTATACTGGGGTTGGGGCTGAAAGTGTGTGTGTTGGGGTATGTGAGAATTTTTGTTGGGTGTAGTGTAGCGGGGAATGAGGAGGTTACATCTGCGGGGGGGAGTCGCCCTGTGGTACAACCGTGAACAGGGTATTTATCGGATGTATAGTAGCGTCAACGTTGGTGGTGGATTCGGATTCTTTGGATCTGAGTGGCATTTGCGTTGGGGATGGTAAGGGGGGTGGCGACGGAGGGAGATGTATTTCAGGTGGGTTTGGCTTATGTGTTATGGAGATGATCATAGGGGTGGATGTACGGGGGGAGGGACGTGTGGGGGGAGGAGAGGGCATTGAGGAGGGGGGGGGGACTGATGTGCTGGGGAAGGATGCCTGAGGGGGGCAGGAGGGATGGAGAGGGGGTGGAGGGGGGGGGGTGTGAGAGGATAATTTGAGGGGTTGGAGTTAGGGTGGGGACGGATTATAGGTTGGGCGTGCTTTTGTAGAATGAGCGGGGTGTTGAGGGGGATTATAGAGTAGGGAAGGAGTCATAGCTCAACTTTTTCAGCTTGTTTTAACTTCCATGAACCTTGATTCTTTTAAGTAGTTTCATAAATGTAAGTCTTTAGCTGGGAATTGGGTCATGGGCTTGTTTATTATTTTTTTTCCTTTTAGCTTTGGCTCTATTCTTCAGCAAAGAACTTCTTTCTTTGGATTCACAAGGCTCGTCCACCCCTTTTTCTTAGCCAAAGTCTTCTACTTGTAGTTCACTTCCTAGCCATGCTCTTTGATTAAATATAGCATTAGCTTCAAGTTTTGCTCTAATAAAGTCCCATTCTTCATTGTATAGTGTTGAGCCCTCTCAAATTGTACTTGGAGCTTTTCTTTTTCTTATGTTGCTCAGTCAACTCTTCTTCTTCTACAATCCTTTGTGATTAGAAGAGCATCCAAATGTATTTGCTCAGACCTCCCATCTTATCATTTGTAAGGAATTCCAATATTTATTGCTTCTGCAAACCCTAGATTATTCTTGTAAGATCTGTTCCTTTGTCTTCTTGGGGAGTTTTCTTCTCTGAGCATAGGAGCTTTCACTTCTCTTGTCCTTTATGTTCACCAAGCAGTTCTGTCGTTGCTTTTGCTGTTACGTATTAAGTTCTTTACTTCCTTTAGTAACTGTACTATTGCTGTATGTACTGCAATTTTCGTGCATGCATTTACCTTTTTATGACTTCAGTTTGTTCTTCTTGTTTTGTCCAAGTTTGAGAATAATGTTTGCCTGTTGACGCTTTTCTTTGATGGTTTCATCACCGGGTCCTTGGTCAATTCGAACTTTGACTGGTTAGAGGCATAAATTATGTGATGAGTAGTGGGGAGTGCCACTTAATGTGGTTTTGGGAGTTTCGGAGAGTGACGAGGGTGCCTCCCATCGGGTGAGGTAGAATGTGAATTTGTTGTGTGGTGGTTCGTTTAATAGTACGTGGTTTGATGTATCTGGAGGGCGATCGCGGGTAGGGTTAGCAATTGATCCTCCAGGTTCGTCTACTATGAAGAAGGTCTATCTATTTGTCTCCTCTTGTAGATACCCTGACATCGGCTTGATACCTTTGGACTAGCTTCTCTTTTCGCTTTTCCCTTGGTTTGATGGGTTTGGTGGATGTTCCATAGGCCTGGAATATCTATTCTTGAATTCATCTTGGGAATACTGTTTATTGAAGGCAAATAATCTGTCAGGTTTTGTGACTTGGTGCTTGTGCTCTTGTGTTGTGAGGAGGTTATGGTGGACAGGTGGAATTGTCCTCTTAGATGTGCTCATCTTGGTGGCAGGTTCAGTCACAGGTGGTGTGGGTGGTGATTGTAGGTGTAGGTATAGGTGGTGGTGTTGCGTGAAGGAATTATTGGAGTGGTGACTGTAGATGTTGGGATAGGTGTGGGTAGTTGGTTGGATGGTATAGATGGAGTGGTGTAGGTATTGGTTGTGTTTGAGCGGTTGATAAGAATTGTTCTTCTCCTGAATAGGGGTTAGTAGCCAAAAGCAACATTTCGAGGGCAATTTAAGGTCTTGGGTGCCCCTTGGATGAAAACCTTTTCTTTATTACCCAAAATATCTTTTTGGTCAGGCTCTCAGATATGATATGGGTGTTTGTTTTTCGGTTTGTTTATTCAAAATTTATTTTGCAGAAGACAAACGGGGATAAATACAATAACTTTTTTCATGTTCATTCTGGATTGGCACGCATCATACCATCGAAAAATGAGTTTTGAAAAATTATAAACTCTACCTGTGGATAGAACAGATCACTGCAGTAGCAATTTTGTGCTACCATATTGTGATCCCAAATCACCAACTTTTAGAGCTTATACAATGACAAAGATGGTTGGACATATATACGCCATTGGAGGTTTGTTGAAGAAACTTTTCCAAAAATGTGAAAAGTTCCTTCAAGTAGGATACCTATTTGGCCCATTTCCCTTTTGATAAAAATGGTCATCATTAGGTAACATAGTTTTCTTTGTGGCAGTCATCTAATTGATGTGATTCCCCTAATTGATGCCTCTCAGTGATTTGTACCTTTGGTATCAACTGTTGCCTTATTTCTAGAGATTCCCAATCTTTCTAGTACTTGCTACTGCACTCTGCCAAATTGTTTCTCAAAGGAGAAATCATCAGTAGTTGGATTTAGCTTGTCAAAGCATACCTGAGGTTTGGGAACCTCGAAGAAAGTCCCACTATCTAAGCAACACCTTGCAACTCATCGTTAGGATTGCGCAAAAAAAAAAAACCCTACTTGATTGTGTTTGTCAAAATAATCTCCATTGGAGCCTTTGTGTCACCCGTATTAAGTACTTAGGTGTTATTGTGAAATAAAATGTAGATATGATGCTGGTTGCAGAACGCTTTGACTATTTTTGTCTTTGAGTATTAGAGAGGCTAATTTTTGGACTTTGCCACAAAATGGCAAAAAAGGAGCTGGAGATAGCCATTAAAAGAAAAGTATGAAGGTGGGAGAGAGGAAATCAAAATTTTTCCTATATATAGCTACTCTGTGGGACTAACTATTGCTGTCGATAATAAATCTTAACGGTTTCTTTTTTTTTCAGGGATTTTTTTGATTACGAAGGGAAATAAAAAATAAGGAAAAAGAAAAAAAGAAATTATAAAAAAAAGTTCATAATGTCCCGAAACCTGCATTAACATTAAACCACCAGTATTTAAAATTTACACATACCCAGGACTTAATTATGGTCAAACCAGAATTTAATTTTGAGTCAACCTGAATTAATCTATTTCAAACCTGAATTAAGTGTGTATGAACTACCTGAATTATCTCTAATTACTATAACAGAGTATTAACGAAAGATAACTACAGGATTAAAAGAAATTAACATACCCGAATTAACTACTTATCTTCAACAGTATTATAGAATATAGCTACCAGGTAATTAAATGATATAACTAACAGTATAATTTAAAATTTATGTAGCTATTAAATGAAAAACTATACACCTAAGCCTACCCTTATAATGGTGCTATGGGTTGATCATTAACAATGCTAAACCACCAAGTCAATTAAACGAGGTCCATCAAATGGTTTGGTCATCAAGTCTAGCAAAAATTTAAGTCTGTTGTGGATTTTCTCCTACATGTTTGACGCTTCTTATTGATAACAATATTCTGTTGATAGTGGGTGACGGAATTCCATTTGTGTTTGGTCTTGAATATGATAGACTGGGTTCTTCACTATGACAGATTGTTGCTTTCATTATCAATGTGGTTTTTGGTATTCATGTGAAGTTCGTGGTAACCATAGTCTAACAATTGATTTTTTGAACACCACACAAACACTTATGTTCACCAGCAATTTGCAGCAGCAGCTTCTTTACAGCTTAAGGTGCTTTTGGAAGTGGTACTTAGTATGTTTCTTTGCATCTGCCAGGAGATTAAGGTATTTTGATACCATGAATATTGACAACCATCCTGTTGTGGATTTCCTGTCAAGATTGCGGTACATCCCATACGTCACTATACAGAGAATGCTTCAGAATCAACCGGGGTGTCTCCACCTAGGATACCATAATCCAAAAGTTTGGTTTTTTTGCCCTTGAGGTACGTGGAAGATCCTCGTGACAGTTTGAGGAATGAGAAGTCTTTGGAGTATCCTGGAAAAACGTGGAACAAACACATACTGCATACATAATATCGGTCTAGAAGCAGTTAAGTAACTTGAGAGTACATATCATAGATATGTATCAAATGTTCACTCTAAATCAAATGCCTTCCTCACATCTTTGTCAAAGGCAACTTTGGTCTCCTTTGGGAGTGATGGCAGCTGTTGACACATGACACAAAGAATCATTTTTCTTGAGTATACTCTGTACATACTAGTCTTGGAGATTTGAAGTTGGGCCTTCCTTGTTCTGCGTGACTTGTAGGACCTTAAAAAAAAGAAGGTATAGTTCAACACCATGGAACTCATTTGAAAACTTCTTTGGCATGCAAAGCTTAAACTCTTCACAACAACGACTGTTGGTAGTACCACATAAAAATGAATAATAATGACGGTCATCAACCATACACTTGAACCAACCATGATATCCTTTTTGTTTCTTCTAATGTAATATTAAAGTCTTGTCAATGGTTTCCCCTATTAATCCATGTGCTTCTCCTAAGTATGTTGACAAAGGTAGCTTACCAAGCTTAGGGGCGTCGTGAAATCTCATACAAAGCTTTTTTAAAACCTCTTTAAATCCTTTGTAGGCATGATCAGGTTCAACAAAACCAGGAGGTTGTGAGGTCATAGACCTCTTCTATCAATTAGTGCCATTACAGAGAGAAGAAAAAGCACTTTTATCATCCATTTGATTAGACTATGAAAACAATAATCGAGGGCACAAAAAGGCCTCAAAAATAACATGATTGCTTTTAATTATTGCATACAGGACGCTAAACCTCATATAGTCAATCCTTCTTCATTGTCTATGGACCGTGAGCGGACCCACTTTGCTTTTTTTCTCGACAAATAACCTACCCTCTCATCCTTTTGGTTCCTGTATACCCATTTAGTACCTATCACAACTTTGCACAATTGGGTGTTTCAATCAACCAAAAACCCATTCTTGTTGAAGCTTGAATGCAACAGTTCTTCTGCATTAGCTTTCAAACCCTGCTTCCATCCTTCAAGGGGCTTCTGAGACTTTTTACTTGGTTCAATTGAGATTAAAAAGCAAGCAAAAAGCAATGTTGTTTGATCTTTATGATTGCTTCTTTGGTGTGCTTGTATGTGCTCACTCTAGAGCATGAGGCCTCAAGTGATTTTCTTGAGGAGAGACCGTCTAGTCTGAACAGTTGTATTGGGAGCTCCATGGATTTGACTTTCGTGGATGAGCCATTGTGAATTCCTTAGAGTTGGGATTTGTAAGGAAATCTACCTCACTCTGGGAGATTGTTGAAATCAGAAATAATCACCTTCATCATCATAAGAAGCCTTTCTTTTCCAAACCCCAGATGACATTCACTTGATTTATCATAAATCCTTTTATTTCAGGCATTTCATCTTCATCTGCATCAGAGAAGATCCTCTTCACTTAATGATAAGACTAGGTGGAGTTTGCTTCTGTATTGCAAGTATTTAACCTCCTCTAAAGCTGTATTTTAAATGGTTAATTACTAACAGTATTATCAGGCTTTAGTATGGTTGGTTATGTTGTATGGTTACTGGTCCTAAGGTGTGCTTCTCAAAGCTAGGCGATCCAAATTCTTTGCTAAAAGTCATAAATGTATCAGATGACTTGAATATTGGTTGTAGAAGATGGATTGCATTAGGGAGTGAGTCCTTCTTTTTAGCAACTCTTTTCAGAAAAAAAGATATGTAGAAGAAGAAACCACCATTAGGTCTTGCAAATACTCCTCCAGTTTGCACATCAATATCAATGAACTCCTTTTTGAACCTGCAGGGTTAGATTGATTTTGCACGGGATAGAAAAAGGATATAGTTCATAGAGTCTGTTAAGATATTCATCTAAGTCCAAACATTCCTCCTATGGCCCCTGATTACCTGATACATTTAGGTTTTTCCTTTAAGAAAGTTGCACATGAAGGTTTACTTTCAACTCTCTTTTGGTGACTAAGGTTATAAACCCTAAAGGCTTTACTATTTACAGAGTTGGTAACCACAAGGGGAAAATCCCTCATCAGATTTTCCAATCAAACTTTCTAGTGGGCTATTAAGAAGGTTATTGAGGATTGTGGACATGGCACCCAAATGGTCTTATGTAGCTATGGATTGGGTTTGTTGCCAAAAACAAAAGCTATAAGGAGTTTGGTTTTGAGGCTTGGTCACCTTAACCTGTTTGAAGGTATTAGCAAAGCATAGTATTAACTGCTTCTGCCAAAAAAGTGGTAGGTAGTGTGAGTCAGCTAGCATATCCTAGCAGCCCTTATTGGGTCTATTCATTCTCTCAGCAACCCTATTTTGCTAAGGAGTTCTTTGCATACTAAACTTCCTTGTTTTATACCCTTTGCCCCACAAAACCTCAAGCATAAACCCTGTTTTTAAATTCTGTCCCATTTATCTGATCTAATGATTTTTCTTTGTGATTAAGTTGGTTTTTATCTGTCATTATAAAAGTCTTAAGGATTGCCCTAGTCTCTTCCTTTTTGTCTAGGAAAGAAAGGAAAAACCCAACAAATACATACCTTTGACAGTCAATCTGCTAATCAACTAGACAGAAAACTTGCCTGGTTGATAATCCTCACAAGAAGTTGGTCAACACAAATATAATCATTTGCATCGGTAATGTAATGGGTGGGTCACTTAATCTATCATCTTGGCCTTACAGTGAGGCCTTGTTGTTGACTTTCCCTTCTGAACATGGAACTACAAGTGTGGTCATTTTTGAAACTCTATTGGAGGTATTTAACTCATCATCTTGATTATCCTTTGTCTTAGTTTATCTTTTAGTTTTTTGATATGTAAGGGGACTAACCTCTTAGTGCCTCAATTTTGCTGCATTTGATGAGGCGGTTGCGATTGTTTACTATGTGTATATTGTGTGTAGATGTTGTAGCCC
>BQNB010042094.1:0-27500 GCA_026074375.1 Tanacetum coccineum | reverse complement strand
GCATCTCCTTTGTTGGATGCTGGTACAGATTCCAAATATCCAAAGGATTGGCATCATCATGAAGAAGAAAGTTCTCATCATTCATTTAGAGATAAAATTTCGTTTTTGCAGACATGACTATTTGATTTGGGGAATAAAGGTTTTGATTTTATGTTCAATCTTGTTGCAATGTCCCTTTGGTGGCTCTTGATTACCACTTGTAGGTCCTTTTATAAACAGGGATCTGAATGAGCCTTGAATCGACTGATAGTACCTTTGGTAAATCCAAAGATCCTATAAGAGACATTAATGACTGTGATTTAAATATTGAGCGGGAATATCAATATCTATACCAAGATGAACACAAGAACAAAATTAATATTATTTTTTGATTGTGAATTCTCAATCAACTCATATGTTTACAATACTATTCTATGTTCCTTTTATAACTTAAGGAACCCTAAACGCGTTAAGAGGATTTATGCTTATCGCTTCCTAGATTATACGCTAATTGATAACTATTACTATAATTACAAACGACTTTAAACTGTATGACGAACACTAACAGTATTAACTTTAATACTGTCACACTTAAGTTGGGTTAATGCTGGCAGAGCTTACAACTTGCGTCTTCCAGACTTAACTTCTATACTAACAGTACTAACTATTCAGATATCAGTACTATAACTTTTCAAACTAAAAGACTTATCTTTAATACTATACAGTTTATTAAGTTAGGTTCTACAATATTTTCCTAAAGCAATTATACTTTATTATGGTTTGCAATACTGATGACCCTATTAGAACAATATAATTGTCATATAATAGAATAATCAAGTGTTCTAGAACAATAACTTGCTGATGTTAGCATCAACCACCAACATGATCATTTCACAAAAATCATTTTATATTCCTTGTAACATATTGTTTTCATAATATTACAATTACAGCATGGGCAAATCACAATATAATATGTACCCATCTTAGGCTCAATGTCAATTATAGGTACTCATCTTTTTTTTTCTCAATATTTAAGGTATAGATCTTTGTTTTTGCTGTTAAGTTAGGCTATTAACAAGTTTTTATCGGTTATATTTTCTAACGATCGTTCATTTTATTATTGGCATGTTAGTCCCTTATATGATTTTGTTTTAAAATCTAATATATTATTTTCTACTTATTTTTAAAACTTATACACATTTTTTACACGTTTTTATACACACATTTTTTACACGTTTTTATACATAGTTTTATACATCGTTTTTATACACACATTTTTATGCACTTTTTTTAGACGCTCGTTTTTTATTCACACCTTTTTTATACAAGTTTTTCTACATGTTTTATCCCACGATTTTATAAATACATTTTTATACAAGTTTTTACAGACACATTTGTATGCATTTTTTTAATACGTGCGATAAAATTGTGTGGTAAAAACATGTATAAAATATATGTATATAAAAAATGTAATAGGATGGCAGATTTGGAAACGTCCCCGATTTGGCACTGTCGAGTCCGTTTATAGCCTTCCGGGCGAAACTGCAAAGTTTGTTCGGAATGACCTGGAGTTACTTTGCTGTCCGAGGGTGGTTTGTGAGTTTTAAAAATCGCTTGATAGCGGGTCAAAAAACCGTAAGTCAAAATTTCTGGTTTTATTATAAAATCATAATATGTTTCTGCAGAAGAATCCTGTAAGGGCCCATTTTGGTAATTTTCTGTTACAGATTCAGGTCTCGTTTGAAACTAAAAAGTTGTCTGGAATCGTCGTTTCACAATAAAATCTATTTAGAACCCGTGTCGTGAAAATGTGATTATAGGTGGGTCGTTTTGGACGGGTCAGATCTAGAAATTAATTATAGTATTATAAAAAGGGTCAACATAAAACGTGCATTAAAATATGTATTGCGTATTAAAAGCTGTAGAAAAACGTTGTGTATAAAAAATGTGTGTATAAAAAAAAATGTGCGTAAAAAAATATGTATAAAAACATGTATACAACTATGTATCAAAACGTGTAAAAAATGTGTGTATAAAAACGTGTAAAAAATGTGTGTATAAAACGTGTATAAGTTTTAAAAATAAGTAGAAAATATTTTTTTTTACAAAATCATATAAAGGACTAACGATACAATAATAAAATAACGATCGTTAGAAATAGAATCGAAAAACCTGTTAATTGCCTAACGTTGCAATAAAAACAAAGATCGATACCTTAAATTGAGAAAAAAAAATGAGTTCCTATAATTGACATTGAACCTAAGGTGGGTACCTTTTTATGCGATTTGCCCTACTGCATATGTATCTTTTTTGGTCCATCATTTTTTTCAAACCCACAAAACCCGTAACGATTAACAAAGAATCTATATATTATTCGATGACTCAACTATTTAAAATGTACCCTAGTCGATGATAATATTTATTTACTTTTCAAATACAACATTTTTATATGCAGTAAATCTGTATGTTACGAAAACTTGGCAAATAACTTTGGCACTTAACCCGGCCTGATAATAACCCAACCCAAGAGGACCCGAACCCCAGAATCCCTGGTTCCTTGTATCAATCACTTCCCACATAAAAGACATATATTATATGAACTTGACGAAAAAGAATATACAGTTTCAATCGATGTAGATCTAATTTCATGAGTTAAAACTTAACAGTCTATTCAGAAGTATAAAAATGTGTTGATTAAAATCCACCTGATAATTCTTTTGGAAAAATAAGAGTGTAATAACAAAAGCTACAAACATATTGAATTACCTAACAATGTGATTGTGAGAAAACTTAACGTATGAATAATAGCACGCCGATGACATTCACGACACACTTGTGACGATGAGCTGAGGAGCGGACTTGAGGTAACGATGGATGGATGGATTTTAAAGGTGTCGGCTAGAAATGGGGAATGGAAAGAGGATTTTAGGGTATTTGGGATTTTGGGAGGGGTATTTGAGATTTGAGAATCTGTGGGCGGGAGCCGATGGAGGGAAACAAAAAAATTTGAGTTTTGGGAAAATTCGTTAATTTTGAAATAAAGAGATTAAAAAATAATAATAATAATAACCTTTACATGGTAGGCGGAGAAAGGTTCAATGTGGTTTTGGGAGGTAACTTGAAAATCTCTTTTAGTACACTTATTTGCAAAGAAATAAAAGAAAAAGGAAAGTTTTTTGTGTTCTTGAATTTTTTTTAAAAGAGGAAAAGGAATTTGATAGGAAGATGGGAGGAAGTTTTTTTTAAAAAGCTTCTTCACATTTTTGGAAGGAAAGAGAAAAGAAAAACTATAATATGTTGTAAAAAGACTAACATGCCCTTTTATAATATTTGGTCATTCTAATTAAAGGGCATGCATGTAATTTAAACAATTTTTTTTCTTTTCCTCCAACTTAAGAACATGATTCACGATTAGTTTCTTTTTCCTTTCCTCTATCTCAAGAACATGTAAACTAACACTTCCTTTAATTTTCTTTTTCTTTTCCTCTTCCTATTCTTTTCCTTTTCCTTCCATTTAAAACTCGAGAACTGAGTGTTAATAAACATTTAAAAAAAGATGCTACTATAAAGACCCTCTTTTGCCACCAAATGACATATGTTTTGTATCTTATACCCCTCTTTAACACACTGTTTATAATGCAACACATTTTTTTAATACTTTTTGTTTCGTATTTTTTGTCATACTTTTAACTTGTTAAAGTTTATATTTTTGATCTTGCACTTTCCATTTCATAGTTTTATGACATAAAAAAAATTATTAAAAAAAACCACAAATGATATTTTATAGGGTCTTAATAACCTATAAAAAAAACATTGGTAATTTTTATGGCTTATGTTATTGGTACCTGTGACAACCATGACTTGAGCAGGTTAGTCAAACCGTTAGTGTTGACTTAGGTGCCTGTTGTAATGTATGGTTTATGTGATTTGATGTGTTTATGTGTGTTTATATGTGTTTATGAGGTATTGGTAATCAATCAATTGAGTGTGATCATCTCAATGAGATTGGAATGGTGATGAAGTTGGTTGAGTTCATTTCGTTCACTTTTGAGTGACTAGGAAATGATTATTGAGATTTGAGCATTTCCGTGTTAAATGTGTAAGTATTATTACGTATACGTATTTTTGTGTTAGTAATTTAAGATAAGTTTAGGTTTTGGGGGTTAAGTTAAGAGAAATGAGTTATTTGATGGAGAAATTTCATTTTAATCACTTATAGTGATAATGGAATTGATTGGGTATTTTGAGAGAATTGTTTTGGTTAATATGTGGATGCCTAGGTGATGAATTAAAATGAGAAGCGTGTCATTTGTGAAAGAAATGAGTTGTTAAAATAAGAGAGTTTTTGGTAAACTTTCCATATATAGAAAGTGAATTTGGAAATGAAAAGTTATTTTTAGAAAGTAGTTTTCAAGCAAAATGGTTTACCAAATTAGCTTAGGTTTTTATAAAACTTAAGGTATTGAAGGTAATTAATTAATAAAAAAAAATTAATTTTTATTTTTTTCAGGTATGAATAGTAAATACGACCGATTCAAAGAAAAAGGAGAAAAGAAAAAAAAAGAATTTTAATTTGGAAACAAATTGCAATTGGTAATTATCTAGGATATTCCATGTGGGCTATAAATACAAAACTAATCCCAAACCCTCACCCCTAGTACCTGTCGACCTAACCAAGAGAAGAAGAAGAATAAAAAAAATTAGGGTTTTTCTTTTAAGGTATTTTTCTAATCTTTGTTTAATCCTAGTTATAAATTTTCAATTCCAGTAATCTAAACATGATGGATTAGGGTTTAAATTAGGATTATAAATTAGGGTTCTTAAGTTTCTGAAAGATTATGATGTTATAATAATTTTTTGATCATTAGTTTTATTGGTTGCAAGATTTGATCGTGTATTTAGGTCTAGATCGCCCGAAGTAGTTGTTTAATTCACTGCAGAATTTTGGTCAGTCTTATAGAGGTCATAACTCAATCATAAAAGATCAAATAAATAATTTACAATATACTGGAGATAACCTCAGAGAGTCTACTTTCCAGAAATATTGTCCTCGTGAGTTTTTATGGTCGGGAAGTTAGTCAAAAGGTCGTTACAAAATCGGTGTGTAAAACAGTGACGAATTTCAGTTTTGGTTTTGATTTTTCTAAAAATACTTAGACATCTAGTTAGAGGCTATAAATCACGTGGAAGTTAGTTCATATATTGTGTGTGACCGCTGAATTTTTTCTAAAGCTATAATGAGGTCTAAATTGGTTATCTAACGTCATACTTTTAGAAGGTCAGATTCTAGACGAATTTTGGACACTTTGGAATAATGAATTTCTAAGGGGTATTTGTAAAAGGGTAATGATTTTGAGAGAGCTATGAGAGGTTCATAAGGCATACAAGTAGCATGGTGAATTTTGGTTTGAATTATAGGAGTGTTTAAGTGGTGCGTGTAGGATGCGTAAGTGGGTATAAAATTCTGCTCAATACCGGAAAATATAAAGTGTAGCATTGAAGTGTAAATGGCATATGTAGGAGTTGGAAAAGGTTTAAATCAAGTATAGAGCTATGGTAGATAGCTTAGAAATCCATCATAGTTGAGGTTACATCATATTGGTTTGAATGTGACAATGGCCTTTTTAGGGGTCAAAGTATCAAATAGTAGTATAAAATATCAAAATATACAATCACCGCGAGTCAACCAAGTCAACCCCTTTGGAAAAAGGTCAACAAACTCACGGGCACAATATAAATGATTCCGGATAAGTGTTACCCGGGTCGTTCTCCCAACGAGGTGCGAAATTGACGGTTACATTATTGGTTTGACTTTTGGATGCTTGAATGAGCAAAGATATGATTGGATTCTAAATTCTACGGAAATTAATGCAATTTAAACTAAAGGAAACTTAAATTCTACGGGAAAAACATAAATAGGCATGGAAAATTAAACCTAAAACTATGGGAAAGCATAACAAGGCATTTAAATAACCTAAAATTCTACGGGAAACATAAATAAAGGCTTAAAAGGAGAACCCAAGTCTACGGGAACATGTAATTAAAAGCAATTAAAGATAAAACGCGAAAACGAGAACAAAAATTAAAAACGAACGCGACTTAAAAACCTAAATTATTGAATTTTAAACCTAAAGTGAAATTTTTAGTTTTAATAAGCTATAAGTGACTAAAAAGGAAGAATAAAAAAAACTAGACTAAAAACGGAGGTGTTTAAAGCTAAAAACGCGAAGAAAATAAGAACGGGATCGAATCCCGTTCTTTAAAAATTTAATTTTTGCAAAAACGACCCTACGAAAGCCAAACTAATTTTCCTAGGTCCTAAACGATAAAAGAAAAATTAAAAAAAAAAGAATTTTATTTTTTTGATTATTATTTTATTTATTATGAATTAAAAACTGTTTTTATGAAAATTAATTATTAAAAGTAGTAAATGAAATGTGAATAATCTGAAAATTTACAGGAAAATACTTTAAGTTGTGAAGAACCTAGGAAAAATGCTAACTTGACCCAACAGCTTATAAATAAGCTGCAAATAAGCCAAAAATGGCTGAATGCTTAAAGGCTAAAGCGGGCTTTTAAATTAAATGTTGCCAAGTATGAATGGATGAGCTAATGAAGCAGGGTGGTAAGTGTGTGTGCTGTTAAAGGGGAGGTGGCAGGTTCGAGTCCTGGCCTCACCCTTTTTTTTAAAACATTTTTTTTTCATTTTTCTTTTTACAATTTTGAAGAAGAGACAAAAATAAGCTTATTTCTTAACTATGACTTTTTATGGAGACTTATAAATAAGCCAGAAAAACACTAAAAAGCTGACAGAAAGTTAAACTTATACTAAGGCTTAAAGGCTTAAACCTTGGGCTTATTCTAGGACTCATAAGCAAAGCAAACAACATTTTAAGCTAAATCAGCTAAACTACTTTACTTAATGAGCAATTAGAAGTTAAAATTTGCAAAGAAAATAATAGGAAAATCACAAATAAGCAGATAAGCACTTAAGGGCTAAACTGCTAGAAAAACAGCCTAAGGGGCATATTATGGGCTTAAAAATAAGCATCTAAATGGATTCTAATGGGCTGAGGGCTTATACTAGCTTATAGCCTATCCACCTAGCTACAATTAATTGCAAAGACAAGGGAGCTTGTAATAAAGATAAGCCCAAAAAAAACTTGAGAAAATAGCTTTTCACACTCAGCAGCTGCTGAGTGTGAGTTTTCTTAAAGGACAAAAAGCTTATAAGCAGCCTCACTTTTAACCTAGAAAAAGAACTTTAAAATGAAATTAAGCTTAAACAGATAAGATATAACAACTAAATAGCTTATATTCTAAAAGTCATAACTCAAAACTAATGTGAAGGCTTATAAAATTTAATCATGCTAAAATACTAGCTATTAAAAATGTTAGAACAAATTTTAACAGAAGTAGACTAATGAGCAAAACACCAATAGAGACTTGAATATTTCATCCTACTGCATTATTTGAAACAAATGGGACCATAAGCAAGACTTCAAAACATTTTCTTTAAGAAAATTAACCCAAGAGCTGATTCAACAAACTTCAAAATGACAGAATTGAATATTTGATACCATCAACCTAAAAACTTAATAAAAAACTCTTCAAGGACTATTCACAATTATCTTACTACTAACTTAGGTCCAATGCAAACCGATTTGGGTGAAGAAGTAACTTTTATACCTAAAGATGACCATTTCTGACCTAGTGCCAACCACCCCTTAAGATTCTTAAAGGAAAACTTTTAAGCTAACACAGGATAAAAGTATGCTCTTAATTTATAAAAACAGATATTCAACTACCTTAACAATGAGAAAAATAAGCAAAAAACTTGGAACACTAAGCACTCTCAATAAGCTAACTTTATAAGCAAATCCTACTACTGAGGGCAGATTTCATTAAAAACTTAATCTTTTCGACTTAGAACTAGAGATATCAAAGCCATATAATAAACTTTAGTCCTAGCTCAATATGCTTAACATGATTCTGAGCATATTATCAATTTCTAGCTTGATTTAAACAGCTGAGAAAGAAACTAGAACTCTTCCTTTTTCTGCTTTGTCAACATTTTGTAAGCTGGAGAATCTTTATAAAAGTACAAACTCGTTAAACTTTTGCAAAAAAAATTTAATGAGTTAGGAACGAGTAAATGAGCTTATTTGTATTGAATTGACTGAGGAACAAAAAGATTAGCTTTAAAGATTTACAGAAAAACATGTATTATAAGGACGGATAAACAAAATAAGCTAAAAAATTAACTTTGCATTAATGAAACTGAGTTTACATAACTTTTAAAAAGAAATTCAATAAATAAGTTATTAAATAAGCTGGAAATAAGTTGAACTAAATTATACTACTATTACACTCCTCTCTACGTTCATTGTTTTTCTTTTAAATAAAGGTTGAGTGTCTTTCAGCCTTGTGTTACTTGTGTTTGTTTATTGAGAGAAAACCCAAACCTCATCTAGGCCCTTCAATTTTCTTGATGCCCAAGTAGATCAATCCTAGCCATTGATTCCTTGTCGTTTGTTGATGTCCAATGAAGTATTTGAGGATTGCCAAGCTGTAATTGAGGTAGGGGTGTGATGGTGATGGTGATAGGTTTGTTGTGAGGTGAGAGGTGGGGTTGAGGTTTGTCGTGGTGTTGCAGGCTACACGTGAAGGAGGAGTACAGGGTTTTGTGGGTTTGGCGGGAAAATTTGGGGGTTAGGGTTTATGTCTGGGTTTGATATTTGGGGGCAGGGTAGAGTTTAGGAAAAAGGGCAAAACGAGCCCTCCAACTATATGTATGTATTTGCAGTTTAGGTCCATGTGAGGATAAGGTTTTGAGGATTTGCAAGTTTGGCCCTCAAGGGTATATTGTATTCTTACACTAATGGTCCTTGTGGTATGTAAACTTTTGGTGGTTCTGGCATAATTGGCCCTTCAAACATATTGGGGTGTTTGCAAAGTTAGTCCCTAAAGGGGCTAACGAGGTAAAGGGTGGAAGTTTTAAAGGAGTTAACGGCTGTTAGGGGTGTAATGGTTTGGGCCAATTATGGTTTGGGCCCGTTTGGTTTATTTAAAAAAAGGAAATGGGCTAGTAATAGTATTTGGGCTTATGGGTTATTTAAAATAAAGTGGGCTGACCTGGGCCCACTAGGTGGGTACGGGTGGGCCCACTTTTGACAATTATGTTTTTGGGTTCGGTTTTCGATGCTCTTTTCAATTTCGTGCTCGGTTTTGTCTGGTTTGGCTTTGTTTTTGTCCTTTAGTGAATATCCGGTACCTGCACAGCACAAACACAAAAACAGGCATATTTATGGCATTTTATGTGCGTTTTTGGTCGTTTAAGTCCGAATTATTAATATGTGAAAACGTTGTGTATTAAAGCATACAAAATCCCCCATACTAAGACATTGCCGTGTCCTCACGCAATGCTATGAAGTAAGCACTTAGAAAACTAAGAATCTTGATCCTCCTCGACTAATTACCTCGAAAAGTAGCTAAGTGTTCATCAAGGGAATTAAAGACTCATAAGTTTTGAAAAGCCCCCGTCTTTACCATTTTTTTTGTATACACTTATTCCTACACATATTTTTGTATTTTTCATATTAAGCAACTAACTACCTTATTTGACTTTCGTTATTTGGGATCATAGAACAAGATGCATTTCGATCCGAGAATGCCCCAAAAAGGATAAATTCATCGTCCCCGACTTTTCACTTATTCCAAACCAAGCTTAAAACGAAATCACCGCTAATTATGAGTTCAGATGCTAACACTACTCATATCTGCAACTTGTAAACTTTTCACTCCCGACAATTATTATATCTTACGTGTATGTGCTATTTTGAATTTCAACTTTGGATCAATGTTTTGCAAATTTCTATGCTTCACGTTCCACCCGAGAATAATGAGTTTGAAGGCGAGATCATCCCATGTAGCGACTTTCGTCTCGGCACATCCCAACCTTGTGGCTAAGTGACCAGGCTTTTGACACCCCACAGAGACTAGTATCGGGACTTACGGACCTTAGGTTTCAAAAACTCTCAGATTTTCCGTATACACATAGCTTATAAAATAGAATAGCCAAAGTTCAAAAGCATATTTGAATTTAACAAAAAGAGATCTATTTATTAATTCACACTTAATATTAAACATTTATGCAATTGTAACCCTCGACCTTTTAGAAGGCTGCAACATCGGTTGTGAGCCGGCAAGATGCAGCAAACTTTTATCAGTCTCGGATTATTATTCTTACTATGGGCTTTCTTTAGAAGGCTGTAACATCGGTTGTGAGCCGGCAAGATGCAGCAAACTTTTATCAGCCCACAGTTTATATTTATTATATTTTTGCATTTTTCATCATTTTTTTTAATTTAGAAAAACGTCTTTTTGAAAAATTCAAGTATAAATTTGAACTAAGGCTAAAGTTTTTGCTATATAATACATAAAAATTATTGATTTAAGTTTAATCTCCAAAAGTAGCACGTATATTAATCAGGTTAAGAGCTTATGGGAGAAAAAGCGACAAATTACACACATGAGCTCTTAAGATTTCCAAATAATCCTTGTTTAGCATCCAACTCATACTTAACACTATCATTTTTCGTTCTTCGCAAATATTCGCGAACGCTTAGTCTAAAAGTTAAGGAACAAGCTAGAGCTCAACACGCTCGATCGGGTCAAAATTTACTCTTATTCTACCCAGCAGGAAAGTCAAAATTGTGACAAAACACTTATTTTATTTTTGAAAATTTAAAATTTTTTCATTTTTTTTTGAAATTTTGGTGGTAAAAACGGGATTACGTGAAAACAACGGCTGCAGGCACAATCAAATCGAAGATCCCCCCATACTAGAATGAAACATTGTCCTCAATGTTTTAAGAAGGGTCTCTACGCAAATCCTAAGCCGTTTATGAATTATGCTAAAGATAAACGTTAGTCGATTAGATTAGGATATTGGATTCCCAAAATGAAGCTGAGGATTTGAAGCTCTTGTGATCGAAGGACAAAACCGCGAGCACGAGAGGCTTCAGAATCCGGGCAATCCTGGACAATACAACACAAAACACAAAACACGGAAAATGGAAGAGGCGAGCCTCAACACAACACACAACACTTATTAGCAAATAAAAAGAAGATAGAATGGATAAGCCATGGTTGTACCCCGAAGCGCTTGTTTTTGTTAACCGTGTCACAAGCTTAAACTCGGCCCCGAATTCATGGTCCATGGGGGAGGCAAGTGGAAGTAAAATTTCCACGGACTTCATTCAGTGGTTTGGATAAACAACATTATATTTCCTGAAAGTTACACTCCGATGGATACACTCTCGGATAAAAGAATGATAAACGGAGATGCCGGGGTCAAAAATGGTATCTTCATTCCCACAGGAGAGAAGATATGGAGGAGCAACTGGATACGTGAGATATGGATAAAGATCATTACATATAAGCGAAGAGAGGTTCAGTTTAGAAGTATTGCAATCCAGGATCAAGGGTTGGGATGGGTGGGTAAAACATTAGGCACATGAACTCTTGGTTCTCTTGTTGGGAAAATATCCTCTATCACATCCATAGTAAGATTGCCCAGCTCGGGCTCAATCTTAAAGCAGAAATGATCATACTCCGGTGGAGATAAAATGTGAGCGAGTTCATCGGCGAACTCCTCATGATGAAAATCACTCCTATCGGCAGGAGGAAATAGATTGATCGAAAGATCAAAGATGAACGAATCATATTGAGAAAAATCAGCATGAGTAGTGGTATGCACTACTTTTTCTTTAATTGTTGTCATAGAAGGCTTCATAATCGAGAGAGAAAAATCAGGAACGGGTAGTGGTACTGCCACTACTAATCTCTTCCAAATCAAAGCAGAAAGTTTCAGATTTGGGTGAAGAATTATCAAAGGTGTTAGTCTCCTCCAAGAAAAGGTTAAGAGATGTGGAGAAGACTTTTGGTCATAACATGGAAGATGGGAGCGGGATTATCTTTTAATGCTTCGATGTTAGCAATTAGAAGATTGACATTCAACAATTTTTCATGAAGGATATTGTCTTTGATTGTTAGAAGAATATCGGTATCAATCCCTCCAACTTCCGGGATAACAATCTCTACACCATAGCTGGGACTATCTCAGGCATCGGAGGTGATGCATCGAACATATCGCTGTTCTCATAAGCATCGGCATCACAACAAAGAAGCATCTGTTTGGAAATCGAGGATAGTCCGAACTGTTCTTTGAAAGCTTTAAGAGGGGTAGGATTGTTACAAAGAGGCACATCACACCACACTGTCGGGATAACCAGGAAATACCTCGGATCACTTAGGATTGGGACAAGGTTCTCAACACTAGACTTTATTACTTCGTCCGATTCCGTTGCCGGAATAGTGTCAAAATGCTCATCCCCCATACTTTGAGAGTTAACGGGCTCCTTGGTTGGTAAGACGGGTGTGATTGCAATGGTATAGTCATCGTCATCATCATAACAAATGGGAATCTTCCAATATCGATCTTTAGCCGCTTGCTCTTCCGCAATTCGCCTTTCTTCTTCCTTCTTTTGCATAATTTGACCATCATACCACATAGGGATGCCATTGGCTCCATAGCTTTTTTGAGAATTGAGAAACTCATTTGTAGCATTGAAAAGGCTATTTTTGAACATTGGAGATTGGATGATTGACGGTATATTGCGGGGGTTGAAATTGGTCAAAACCAAAAGAATTATAATCATAGCAAGAATTTTGCTTATGATAATAGTCTTCATTCATTGGTTGACATTGGTAAGTTTCATGAGGACCCCCACAATCTTCACAACAAGAATATTGTTGTGGAAAACCATGAAAATTTTGCGGGAAATTAAAGTCTTGATTGTAACCCGGTTCTGGATAGATAAACAGAACTTGGAGCAGGTGTTACCAATAGTGCCAAAGAGCATTGTTCCCACAAGATTCACAAGAATCGATAGGAGGTTGCCAGGGTGGTTGAAACGTCTAGGGGAACTCATCAACAAAATTAGGTTTTAGACTCATAAGCGAATGAATTCTCATCTTCGTACAGATGTCGGTTGACCATTGGGCAATGTCTGTGGAACTCATTAACGGTTTGCTTGTTGCATGTTCCAGTTAGAGATATCGGAATTTGCGTGTGGAAATTATAACCATAATGAGCACCTTTCCCGCAAGACTTACAAGTACATCGTTGACAGAAGATGTCGTCTAACGAATCACCACACTCGTAACAACAATTGTGGTTAATTTGTGGAGGACTTTGTGAAGAATTTACACCGGGGCCTTGTTTGACAATGAATGGCTCTTGATAACAAAAGTTTTAGTACTGTCATTGGATGACTTGGAATGGGTTCTTGGAAGTCTTGAAAAACTTCCTCCAATTGTCTTTCGTATTAAGCCATTGTCGACAATTAGCCATGAACGGGTCTCCACAATTCGCGGACAAATCTTTCAATTTTAAGAGGGTTCGTTGAGACAAGTGGGTACTTGGGGGGACAAGAATCTTGTCTTCACGATCCCTTTTGGACAACACAGTCTTTGGTGTGCAAAATTTCCACAGACGACACTCTTTAAATCGCGTTAAGAGGGGATTCAACGACGATCGCGTGAGACGCCATAAGAATTCAAACAATTAAGGTTAAGAAAAGAATTAAATGGAAAGAAGAAAGAAACAGAATATTATTTTTGGCTTTCAATTTTTTTATGCAACATCTTTTAATTACGGACAAATGAGACAAGACAACTTAAACAATAATAACTGTTTCACTGGTAGCCTCTTTAAAAGAAAAACACACAAAGGAGCGGAGGAGCGGGAAAGCGCGAAGCTATTAATAAAACCTTCTCTTTCGGGGTCGTAGTTCTAGGAACAACCACTCTTATACCCCTGTTTAATAGTTGTTTATCAATTAAAGGTGAGCCGTACTTCACAAGTGACACAAAGGCAAGTTTTAAATCTTTTGTTCGGGAACTTATTATGATAATGCTTCAATTGAAAGCATTATTTTGATGATGATTTTTATTGATAATTAAGGATAATGTTTTTATATTTTTGATTTTTTGATTTTTTTTTATACTAATACTAATAAAAGAAAATGAAAAATATTTTTGTGTTTTATATTTTTATAAATAAAAGAAAATATTCACAAACGGGAAAAATTAACTTCACTAGGGAAGGGTCTTCAAACACTAATCGTCAAAAAAACACAAAAATCGTTTTACAGCCTCCCCGGCAGCGGCGCCAAAATGACATTTCCCTTTTGGGGGTCAAAGTATCAAATAGTAGTATAAAATATCAAAATATACAATCCCCGCGAGTCAACCAAGTCAACCCCTTAGGAAAAAGGTCAACAAACTCACGGGCACGATATAAATGATTCCGGATAAGTGTTACCCGTGTCGTTCTCCCAACGAGGTGTGAAATTGACGGTTACGCTAATGGTTTGACAATTGGATGCTTGAATAAAATAAGGATTTGATTGAGTTTTCTAAATCTACGGGAAATTAATGCAAATTAAACTAAGGAAAGCTTAAAACTACGGGAAAAACATAAATAGGCACGAGAATTTAAAACTTAAAACTACGGGAAAGCATAAAAAGGCATTTAAGGAAAACCTAAGTCTACGGGAACATGAAAATTAAGGCAATTAAAGATAAAACGCGAAAACGAGAACAAAAATTAAAAACGAACGCGACTTAAAAACCTAAATTATTGAATTTTAAACCTAAAAGTGATAATTTTTAGTTTTAATAAGCTATAAAGTGACTAAAATAGAAGAATAAAAAATAACTAGACTAAAAAAACGGAGGTGTGTTAAAGCTTAAAAACGCGAAGAAAGAAAATAAGAAGGGATGATTCCCGTTCTTAAAAATTTATTTTTGCAAAAACGGCCCTTCGAAAGCCAAACTAATTTTACTAGGTCCTAAACGATAAAAGAAAAAAAAATTAAAAAAGAATTTTATTTTTTTGATTATTTTTTTATTTATTATGAATTAAAAACTGTTTTTATGAAAATTAATTATTAAAAATAGTAAATGAAATGTGAAAAATGTGAAAATTTACAGGAAAATACTTTAAGTTGTGAAGAACCTAGGAAAAATGCTAACTTGACCCAACAGCTTATAAATAAGCTGCAAATAAGCCAAAAATGGTTGAATGCTTAAAGGCTAAAGCGGGCTTTTAAATTAAATGTTGCCAAGTATGAATGGATGAGCTAATGAAGCAGGGTGGTAAGTGTGTGTGCTGTTAAAGGGGAGGTGGCAGGTTCGAGTCCTGGCCTCACCCTTTTTTTTAAACAATTTTTTTTCATTTTTCTTTTTACAATTTTGAAGAAGAGTCAAAAATAAGCTTATTTCTTAACTATGACTTTTTATGGAGACTTATAAATAAGCCAGAAAAACACTAAAAAGCTAACAGAAAGTTAAACTTATACTAAGGCTTAAAGGCTTAAACCTTGGGCTTATTCTAGGACTCATAAGCAAAGCAAACAACATTTTAAGCTAAATCAGCTAAACTACTTTACTTAATGAGCAATTAGAAGTTAAAATTAGCAAGAATAATAGGAAATCCACAAATTAGCAGAAAAGCATTAAGGGCTAAACTGCTAGAAAAAACAGCCTAAGGGGCATATTATGGGCTTAAAAATAAGCATCTAAATGGATTCTAATGGGCTGAGGGCTTATACTAGCTTATAGCCTATCCACCTAGCTACAATTAATTGCAAAGACAAGGGAGCTTGTAATAAAGATAAGCCCAAAAAAACTTGAGAAAATAGCTTTTCACACTCAGCAGCTGCTGAGTGTGAGTTTTCTTAAAGGACAAAAAGCTTATAAGCAGCCTCACTTTTAACCTAGAAAAAGAACTTTAAAATGAAATTAAGCTTAAACAGATAAGATATAACAACTAAATAGCTTATATTCTAAAAGTCATAACTCAAAACTAATGTGAAGCTTATAAAATTTAACTGCTAAACTATAGCTATTAAAAATTTTAGAACAAATTTTAACAGAAGTAGACTAATGAGCAAAACACCAATAGAGACTTGAATATTTCATCCTACTGCATTATTTGAAACAAATGGGACCATAAGCAAGACTTCAAAACATTTTCTTTAAGAAAATTAACCCAAGAGCTGATTCAGCAAACTTCAAAATGACAGAATTGAATATTTGATACCATCAACCTAAAAACTTAATAAAAACTCTTCAAGACTATTCAAAATTATCTTAACTACTAACTTAGGGCCAATGCAAACTGATTTGGGTGACAGAAGTAATTTTATACCTAAAATGACCCATTTTGCCCCTTGTGCCAAACACCCCTTAAGATTCTTAAAGAAAACTTTTAAGCTAACAACAGACTAAAAGTAGGCCTAATTTATAAAAAAATTAGATAATCAACTAACCTTAACAATGAAAAATAAGCAAAAACTTGAAACTAATAAGCAATTCTCAATAAGCTAACTAATATAAGCAAATCTTAACTAATGAGGGCAGATTTCATTAAAACTTAACTTAGACTATAAACTAGAATATCAAAGCCATAATAAAACTTAGTCCTCAGCTCAACTAAGGACATAAATGATTATGAGCTTATTATCAATTTCTAGCTTGATGTAAACAAGCTAGAAAGAAACTAGAAACCCTTCCTTTTCTGCTTGTCAACCAATTGTAAGCTGGAGAATCTTTGAAAGTACAAACTCAGTTAAACTTTTGCAAAAAGTTTAACTGAGTTAGGAACGAGTAAATGAGCTTATTTGCTATTGAATATGACTGTGGAACAAAAGATTAAGCTTAAATGTATTTAAAGAAAAACAGGATTATAAGGACAGGATAACAAAATAAGCTGAAAAATTAACTTTGCATTAATGAAACTGAGTTTACATAACTTTTAAAAAGAAATTCAATAAATAAGTTATTAAATAAGCTGGAAATAAGTTGAACTAAATTATACTACTATTACACTCCTCCTCTACGTTCATCTGTCTTCTTCTTTAAATAAGGTTGAGTGTCTTTCAGCCTTGTGTTACTTGTGTTTGTTTGTTGAGAGAAAAACCAAGCCTCATCTAGGCCCTTCAATTTTCTTGATGCCCAAGTAGATCAATCCTAGCCATTGATTCCTTGTCGTTTGTTGATGTCCAATGAAGTGTTTGAGGATTGCCAAGCTGTAATTGAGGTAGGGGTGTGATGGTGATGGTGATAGGTTTGTTGTGAGGTGAGAGGTGGGGTTGAGGTTTGTCGTGGTGTTGCAGGCTACACGTGAAGGAGGAGTACAGGGTTTTGTGGGTTTGGCGGGAAAATTTGGGGGTTAGGGTTTATGTCTGGGTTTGATATTTGGGGGCAGGGTAGAGTTTAGGAAAAAGGGCAAAACGAGCCCTCCAACTATATGTATGTATTTGCAGTTTAGGTCCATGTAAGGATGAGGTTTTGGGGATTTGCAAGTTTGGCCCTCAAGGGTATATTGTATTCTTACACTAATGGTCCTTGTGGTATGTAAACTTTTGGTGGTTTTGGCACAATTGGCCCTTGAAACATATCGGGGTGTTTGCAAAGTTAGTCCCTGAAGGGACTAACGAGGTAAAGGGTGGAAGTTTTAAAGGAGTTAACGGCTGTTAGGGGTGTAATGGTTTGGGCCAATTATGGTTTGGGCCCGTTTGGTTTATTTAAAAAAAAGGAAATGGGCTAGTAATAGTATTTGGGCTTATGGGTTATTTAAAATAAAGTGGGCTGACTTGGGCCCACTAGGTGGGTACGGGTGGGCCCACTTTTGACAATTAAGTTTTTGGGTTCGGTTTTCGATGCTCTTTTCAATTTCGTGCTCGGTTTTGTCTGGTTTGGCTTTGTTTTTGTCCTTTAGTGAATATCCGGTACCTGCACAGCACAAACACAAAAACAGGCATATTTATGGCATTTTATGTGCGTTTTTGGTCGTTTAAGTCTGATTTTAATGGTGAAAAGTATGTGTAATTAAACGCATACCAGTGTTCTATTCATTTATTGGAATATTTTTGGATCGATTGGTGGAAAGGATTATTGATTTTTGGTGGCAATTGTGTTGGATCTTCAAAATTAGGGTTTATTTTAAAAAAGGAAAATTTTCTAGTAAAGAAAATTTTCAATGTTGGTAATCGAGTTTTACTCTTCAACTCTTGTCTAAAGATATTCTCAGGAAAGCTTAAAACTCGTTGGTCAGGACCTTTCACCATCACCCAAGTTTTTCCATACGGAACTGTTGAGTTATCTCAACCTGATGGTTCAAACTTTAAGGTGAATGATCATCGTGTGAAGCATTACTTCGGAGGAGACTTACCACCAAAGGAAGTCCAGGATCTCCACACTCTCCCTAAGGACGAATGAATTCAGGGATCGAGTCAAGCTATGTGACTCGGTTACCAAAAACAAAGCGCTTCGTGGGAGGCACCCCATGCTTATCCATTTTCTATTTTTCTTTCTAGTTTCTAATGTGTTGTGTAGAGGCTTGTACTCTTCCGTTCTTTGTGTTTGTTGTTTGTGCTTGTGATTGTTTGCAGGATAGACCCAACTTTTCTGAAGAATCTCGTGTTCGGTGTTTTGTCCCGGTCCACTCGAGCTTCCTAGCCTTTGTTTGCCATTAGTTTGGGGAAATCCGATATCCTTTCATCTTATCGATTCACGTTTATCTTTGCATAATTAATAAACGGCTTAGATTTGCGTAGAGACCCGCCTTAAACATTGAGGACAATGTTTCATTTTAGTTTGGGGAGGGAATCTATCGCTTTGATGTTACCTATTTATTGTTTTGTTCTCACGTACCCCGTTTTCCCACAAAAATAGCAAAAATTTCAAAATTTTTAAATTTTTAAGTTTAATTTGTAGAAAAATATAAAAATATAAAAAATAAAATAAGTGTTTTTGTCACAATTTTGACTTTCTTGCTGGGTAAGAATAAGAGTAAATTTTGACCCGATCGAGCGTGTTGAGCTCTAGCTTGTTCCTTAACTTTTAGGCTAAGCGTTCGCTAATTTGCGAAGAACGAAAAATGATAGAGTTAAGTATGAGTAGGATGCTAAACAAAGATTATTTGGAAATCTTAAGAGCTCATGTATGTAACTTGTTGCTTTTTCTCCCATAAGCTCTTAACCGGATTAATATACGTGCTGTTTTTTGGAGAGTAAACTTAAATCAACAATTTTTATGTAATATATAGCAAAAATTTTAGTCTTAGTTCAAATTTATACTTGAATTTTTCAAAAAGAAGTCTTCTATAACCAAAATTTTTTTTATGATAAAATGATAAAAAAACAAATAATAAAATAAAAGCGTGGGCTGAGAAAAGTTTACTACCTCTTGCCGGCCTCACAACCGATGTGTAGTCTCAAAGAAAGCCTATAGTAAAAATTAAAGATCCAAGACTGATAAAAGTTTGCTGCATCTTGCCGGCTCACAACCGATGTTGCAGCCTTCTAAAAGGTCGAGGGTTACAATTGCATAAATGTCTAAATAGTTAAATTAAATTAATAAATTGACTTCTTTTTGTTAAATTCAAATATGCTTTTGCACTTTGACTATTTTATTTTATAAGCTATGAATATCCGGGAAACCTGAGAGTTTTTGAAACCTAAGGTCCGTGAGTCCCGATACTAGTCTCTGTGGGGTGTCAAAAGCCTGGTCACTTAGCCGCAAGGTTGGGATGTGCCGAGACGAAAGTCGCTACATGGGATGATCTCGCCTTTAAACTCATTATTCTAAGGTGGAACGTAAAGCATAGTATGTTGCAAAAAGTTGATCCATGGTTGAAATTCAAGATAACCACACTCCACTTAAGATATAATAAGTGTCAGGAGTAAAAAAAAACACAAGTTTGCACATATGATAGTGTTACACCTTACTGAATTAGCTATGACTTTTATTTAAGCTTGGTTTGGACAAGTGAAAAGTCGGGAACGATGAATTTATCCTTTTTGGGGCATTCTCGGAATCGAAATGCATCTTGTTCTATGATCCCTAACAGTTATGAAAATAACGAAAGTCGAAATAATCTCAGTTTAGTTTTCACAAAAAAATGGAAAAGTTTTAGAAAAATGGGAAATAAGAATGTTTATAACTTGTGATCTCTTAACTCTCTCCACAAAAATCTTTGCTACTTTTCAAAGGTTTAGTTTAGGGAAGTTTTGAGGTATTTGGTTATAAGGCATATAATGTAGCGTGAGGACACGCAATCGCTTAGTTTGGGGAATTTTGATATGTGTGGAAACACATATCCATTTTATATCAAAAATAGCCCTAAAAAGACAAAATTGTGCTTTAAATGCTTGAATATTACTTGTTTTGTCCCTGTGATTGTGTAGGTGCGGATATTGCAAAAATCACAAGAAAACGGTAAACAACCAGGGCAAACACGCACACATGGGAATGGGAAAGAGCACGCAAAGAGCAGGAAAGCATCAAAAGTCAAAAGTGATCAACTCAATAAAACTTTGGTAATTATATATATTGGTGTGGGGGGGGGGGGGGGGGGGAGGGGGGGGGGGGGGGGGGCTACTGATGCAGTTGACATCTGATATGTGTGAAAACACATATCCATTTTATATCAAAATAGACACAATTAAGACCAAAAACATAATAAAAATAGCAAAGATATGCTTGTTTTTGTGTTTTGTATGTGCAGGTACGGATAAAGCAAAAACCACAAGAAAACGGTTAAAATGAGGCAAACACGAACACAAGAACGGGAGAGCACACAAAAAGCCGGGAGGAAGCTATCAAAGTCAAAAAGTCAACTCTCAGTCAAAGTCACAACAAGACAAAAATCCCAAAAATACCAAACCCGTCCCTCAAAGTTAACAAAAATAATCCCTAAAAACCTAACGATGTTAACTTTTATAACTTAAAAAGTTAACACCCGTTATTTCTTTATAACACAAAAACCAATCCAAAGCCCGGGCCCAATCCAATTCACCTGGCCCAAAACCCTTTATATAAAAACCCCAGGTCAACAACAAGTCAAACGCAACCCTTTTACCCCTTCAGTTAAAACGAGCGGGAAAAATAGTTAACCACTATTCATCGTCTCCCCCGTTTTACCGTATGATCAAAATCATGAGGCAATTGCAAATTAAGGGATAGGTTAGTAAATTCAAAGGTTCAAGTACACGTTGGCAAAGTTAATCATCCATCAAACCATCTCATTGGTCCAATCCAACAAATGAGGATTACGGGTAAGAGAGGAAACACACCAAATTGATGGGTTTTAGCAAGGACTCACTCACAATACAAGCACACAAGCTGTCACATCACAGATTGCCACGCTGGCAATTCGTGTGTGTAAAAGTGATCCAAGGGTTGAGATTTAGCTTCCAATGATTGAGATAAATGGATGGAGGAGATCAAGAGGAGCGTGCAACAGATTCAGGCCCCTAGAAGCTTCAGAAGATGGCTATAAATAGCCCTTCATCCTCACACACACGTATCATCTTTCTAGGACTAGTTTTTAGCTTTTAAATAGTTAGTAGATTTTAGCTTAATAATTTTAGCTTAATGTAATTTTCATTTAAATCTCTTGTAATCTCCTTTTAAATGATGTAATCAAGTTTTTAGTTAATGAAATTAAGTTTTTACTTTAAAATAATCAGTCATAAGCTTTTGTTTTTACTCATAAGTTCTTAATCTTCTTCAAATGTTAAGCTACTGTTACATAAGCTCATATAAGCTCATTCTAGCTCTCACAAGTCTATAAGCTTGTGATTGAGCTTAATTAAACCTTAATCATACTCAAAGCTTTAAAATCAGCTTAAAAGTACCTTTGCTTATTGACTGTGGACTTATGGAAGGGAAGCTAGCTATGGAAGAGCTTCCAAGGATTTAAACTGGCTTATCTTTGATAAGCCAGAGCTGTTGATAAGCTCTTTGAGCACTTTAGCCTTTGTTTTGCTAAGGCCATTGTAAGTTTTCATTTACTTTCCTTGTCTTAAGTTTCCTAGTTTAGATTTGCTTATCTGCTTATAATCTGCTTATCTAGTTGCTTATTTGATCTTATATCTGCTTCATTGTGCTTATTAATCATGTTTAGTCATATATTTTCAGCTTTTGTAGTTTAGATTTAATATTGCTTCATTTAGTCTTATAAATCAATAAAATACCAAAAATAGTAGGTTAATTCATAAGATCTTAGTTACTAGCTTAAATAGTAGTTAAAATAAGTCTAATAGGTTAGTTTATGATTGCTTATTATCTGGTAATTGAAAGTTGTTAATTAGATTTCATAGTAGAAAGCTTAAATTGAATCTGCCATAGTTAAAGGAGTGTTTGGATTAAGACAGTTTGACCTCAAATAGTCAAAGGAATTTGATAAAAGTTTTTGATCTAGTTTTGATTTAGTTTAAAAATGAATAGTTTAGTTGTTTTCTTAAGTTAGATTTCAAAATATAAAAAGTTTAAGCTTAATATCTTAGTTCCTGCACCAGGGGACTTTTTCATTTCCTTTGCTAGTTAAAAAATTTGATCCAAGCCTCATTGAGCTTGGATCTTGTTTATGTTGAGTATAGATACACTCAATAAGAGTGTGTAGTGCAGGATTGTCCTTTAAGGACACCTGCAAGTTGGTTTTGCCCATTTTGTCAATTGCATCAGCAGTAGTAACTGAAGTTACTACTGTTTTCCTTTTCATTAGCATTTAAGCTAGCCCAAATAAGCTTTAGGTTTTACAATTTAATAGATTCATAGTTTAGATATAGGATTAGATAGATTAAAACTTGCTTTTAAATTTCTAGCTTATTTCTTAGGGTAATTTAGCCTTAAAAGTGCATCAAAAACCTTAAAAAGTCCAAAAACATTAGTAACTAGATCTTAGCTTTTAAATTTAGATTTCTAGCTTATAAGTTTGGATTTTATGATTTGGATTAATAGTTTACAAGTAGGTTGTTAAGTTTTCAAAAGCTCAAATCCTGTAATAGCTTATTGTGCAACTTAGCTTATCTAGCTTTTAAGCCTTAAGTTTTAGTTTCTGAGTTTGCTCTTTTGATCAATAGATTTAGAGATCTTTTAGTGTTTTCAGTTAAGTTAGCTTTTCATAATTAGCTTTTACACATCTTAAGCTTTCTAGAGTAGTTTTTGTTTTCAAAATTGAGCTTAATTTGAGTAGTGTGCAAGCTTTTAAGTGGAAAGTAGCTTTTAAGCTTTTAAAAAGCTTCTCTCTGAAAACAGCTTCTTCATAAGCTGTTTTTGAGCTTAATTTTGAGTTTAAGCTTATAGTTGTTTTGTTAAAGTTGTTCAAAAAAGCTCAATCTACAACTTTTCTTTTTTAAGTTTTTTTATAAAAATAAAAAAAAGGGAAGTGGAAATCGGGGGTGAGCAAGACTCGAACCCCCGACCTCAACACCTCAACCCTTTATAACACACACACACCACACTCCTTACCGATGTGCCCTTGGGTCTTTTTCATAAGACTCTTGCATTATTAAATCTTTATACACATTTTAGTCAAATAAGCCTAATAAGCTGTTAAAGCTTATTTCGTGGCTTATTTTATGAGCTGTAATCTCGGGCTTATTTTTCCTAGGATTTAATTAGTATAATCTATTTTTGTAATTTTTCTAGAATTTTTATAGTTCGTTTAAGTATTTTTAATCATTTATTTTCATTAAAAACTTTAAAAATCATAAAAAAATAGAAAAATAATCAAAAAAATATAAATCTTTTTTAGAAAATTTTCTTTTATCATTAAGAACGTAGGAAAATTAGTTTGACTCTCGTAGGTTTATTTTTGAGCATTTTAGCTTTTAGGGCTCGGTTTTTAAGTCCCGTTATTTGTTTTTGTGATTTCTTTCAAATTTTATCGTTAAGTTTTCAAATTTTGCAAATCCCTTTATTTTTACTCATAGAATTAGATTATTAATTCAAATTCTAGGTTAAGGTGCTAATTAGGGTTTATTTTGTCATTTCCGTTTTTTTTGTCCGCGTGTTTAGTTATTTTTCTTGCATTTAATTGTTTTAATTGTTTTTAGTCGTAGAAAATCAATCAAAAAGTTGAAAATCATTCATAACATTGTCCAAACTGAATCGAGGGTATCAATTCACATTTCTTTGGGATACGACCCGGTAATCACTTACCGGTTAATATACGTATTATATTATATATATTTTGAAGAATTTCCTTTTTACCTTTGTCCTCAAGGGTAAATTGGTAATTTTCCATAGTATTATATATTATATTTTTTACGTGTGTTAGATTCTACGAATCAAATTTTTGAAAAATGGTTTTCTCATTTTTGGTGGAGGAAAGTAAGGAAGAAACCACAGGGTAGGTGAGATACGGGAGAAAAATCCAAATGACAAATGTGAAGGAATTGTCAACTTCAACATTAATCTTACCTCCCCCTGGGTCAAAACATTCATCTTCATTAAGCTTATCAAAATCGTTTATCGCAGGTGCATCGGTCTCACTAATTAAGCTAATCTCAACATCCGGTAACTAGACGTGTCAAAATTAATTCATTCTCTTCATTAGCAACGACGGTTATTCCACCTTTCTTAGGAACACAATGCACTGGACTAACCCATGGGCTGTCAGAGATCGGGTAAATCATTCCGGTATCAAGAAGTTTTAGGACCTCTTTTTTTATTACCTCATGAATTTTTAGGTTAACCCGTCTTTGACTGTGATTTTGTTTTAAGCTTGGTTTGGACAAGTGAAAAGTTGGGAACGATGAATTTATCCTTTTTGGGGCATTCTCGGAATCGAAATGCATCTTGTTCTATGATCCCTAACAGTTATGGAAATAACGAAAGTCAAAATTATCTCAACTATATTAAAAAAAAAATTGAAAAAGAGGTTTTAGAAAATGGGAAATAGGGGTGTTTTATAACTTGAGATTTCTTAATTTTTCTACAAAAATCTTTGCTACTTTTCAAAGGTTTAGTTTGGGGAAGTTTTGAGATATTTGGTTATAAGGCATATAACATTGCGTGAGGACACACAATCGCTTAGTTTGGGAAATTTTGATATGTGTGAAAACACATATCCATTTTATATCAAAATAAACCCAATTAAGACCAAAAACATAATAAAAATGGCAAAGATATGCTTGTTTTTGTATTTTGTATGTGCAGGTACGGATAAAGCAAAAACCACAAGAAAACGGTTAAAACCGGGCAAACACGAACACAAGAACGAAAGAGCACACAAAAAGCCGGGAGGAAGCTATCAAAGTCAAACTATGGTCAAAGCTTCAGTCAACTTGGTCAACAAGTCAAGGTTACTAAAAGTCAAAACCCAAAGTTACCAATTCAGTCCCTGAAAATATCCAAAGTAACAAAACAAACCCTAAATTACACTAATGGTCGTTAGTGTAAAACCTAACACCCGTTAACTCTTTATAAAACCAAAACCTGGTTACCCGTATCCCATTTCCATCACCCATGGCCCAATTTCATTTTAATAAGCCCAAGTCAAACCCACCCAATAACCGAGTCAAACATACACCCCTTTCAGTTATAAATTGTGCGGGAGAAACAGTTTTACTGTTCATCTCCTTCCCCAAATTTATCCTCTCAGTCAAATCAAACGGCTTTTACCAATTAAAGGACAAAAAGGACAATTTAAAGGGCAAAGTACACATGGGCAGAGTAATACATCATCAAACGCACCCGATTGGCCAATCCCATATGAAGAATGACACGGTGGCAAGTAAGAAAGCACAAGGAATGATAGGATTTGTACTAATCTTACTCACAAATCTAGCACACTAGCTGTCACATCACGGATTGCCACGCTGGCAATCCGTGTGAGCTTGTAAATGATCCAAGGGTTAAGATTTGTGATCCAATCATTGAAGAAATCCAAGGGCCATTATTAGCAGGAGTGTGTAACAGACCTGTGCCTAGAAGCTTCTTTGGCGAGCTATAAATAGACTCTCACTCCTCATACACAAGGGCGTTTTTTCTTTACCTAGTTTTTAGCTTTTAGATTTTTAGGGAATTTAGCTTAAGCTTTTAAGTTTTAAGTCAATGTAATTTTCATTTAAACTTTTGTAATTTTCTTTTCAAGTAATGTAATCAAGCCTTTTTAGTTAATGAAATTTGAGTTTTCTTTTATAAATTTGTCAAAAGCTCTCTATAAGCTCTAGTGATAGTGTACAGATTCATAAGTTCTTATAAGCTCTCATAAGTCTATAAGCTTGTGATTGAGCTACATTGTTCATTTAATAAACTTAAACCTTTAAAATCAGCTAATTACCTTGGATTATTGGATTTAGAAGCTAATGGAAGGGAAGCTAGCCATGGATGAGCTTCCAAGGAGATAAGCTAGAGCTGTTGATGCTCATTTAAGCTTAATATAGCTTTTGTTTAGCTAAGGCACTTGTAAGTCTTCTTTACTTTTCTGTCTTAGTTTTCTTAGTATAGTTTTGCTTAAATTTGCTTATTAATTGCTTTCATGCTTATTTAGTTGCTTATTTGAGCTTAAATTTGTTTCTAATTGCTTATTAATGATGAATGTCTATCTGTCTTTAGTTTCCTTAATATAAAATTTAGATTTACTCATTTTGTCCTATAAATCATAAAAACCAAAAAAAATTGTCATAGTTAAAGGGGTGTTTGGATTAATGCAGTTTGACCTCTTAAAGTCAAACTGAATTGTGCAATTTATTTTGGTTAGTTTAATTTTCATTTTTGATTAAGTATTAAGCAGGTTTGTAGGATTAGTTTAAGCTTATCAACATTTTAAGGCTTATTTCTACTCTCCTGCACCAGGGGAGTTTGTTTTCAAAAAGCTAATAAGAGAATCTTGGATCCAAGCTCTTGTGAGCTTGGATTTTGTTTGCTAGGTGTTCTTAGACACTCAATAGGAGTGTCTAGTGCAGGGTTGTCCCTTAAGGACACCTGCAAGTTGGTTTTACCCATTTGGTCATTTGCATCAGCAGTAGTAACAACAGTTACTACTGCTGTCTTTTTAGATTAATTTTAAGCTAGAGTTTTTAGGATTTAGAGATTAAAATTTAGAAGTCTTATAGTTCACATATATCTTAATATAGATTAACACTTGAATTCAAATTTCTAGCTTATTTCCTAGGTTAATTTAGCCTTAAAAGTTCATCAAAAACCTAAAAAAAACCAAAAACAGTAGTAATATGAACTTAGCTTTTAAATTTAGATTTTTAGCTTGTAGTATCTGTTTTTATAATTTGGATTCATAGCTTATAAGTAGTTTGTTAAGTTTTCAATAGCTTAAGTTCAGTAGCAACTTAATGAGGATTTTAGCTTAATTTGATTTTGAGCCTTTTAATTCTTTTCCTGAGTTAGCAGTTTTGATCTATAGAATTAGTAGTCTTTCAGTGTTATTAGGACAATTAGCTTATCAAACTTAGCTTCTGAATGTCATAAGCTATCTAGGACAGCTTTTAGTTTCAAAATTGAGCTTAATTTGGGTAGTGTGCAAGCTTTTAAGTGGAAAGTAGCTTTTAGGCTTTTAAAAGCTTATTTATGAGACAACAACTTCATAAGCTGTTTTTGCGCTTAATTTTGAGTTTAAGCTTATAGTTGTTTTGATAAAG
>BQNB010042093.1:23675-37622 GCA_026074375.1 Tanacetum coccineum | reverse complement strand
TTATTGTTATCACATATATTTTTTTCGATGACTTATTCATTTTTTTCTTTTTTCGTTTCTTTTTCATCCTTTTTTTCACTTTTTTTATACATCACATCTCCCCCACACTTCACATAAACATACACCACAAAAATACAAAACATAAAGGTGATCAATCTTCATCTTTGTCGGAATGGCACATACAAATGGCTAAGTGTGGCTAACTAACAATCATAAAAAACAATCCAACATTCTAAGCAACCAGCAACCAACCATTTAGACTTTGACAATGGGTTAGGCTAAGGTTTAAAGTTTTTATTTTTGCTTTTTTGCTTTTTTGCTTTTTTAGTGGATGTAACAAAAACGAAAAGAATGGATTAGAAGGTTATTCTAAGGGTATCTAGCACTAAAAGTGAGTGCTAACAAAAAGGTTAATATGGGTGGTTAACTAACCGATGTGGCTAGCTAAATATCATTAGATGTAAACGGAAGGCCATTTGGTTTTATTCCTAAGGTGCCTCTTTATCACGCATATACACTTATATCACACGAATGTGATCTCACTACGGTATTCGTAATGATTTACAAGCACAACTTCTAGAATAAATTAAATCACCGGCACACTCATAGCAAAAAGATCGAGCATAAAAGATGTATGCTATATATGAAATAGGCTCAAATCCTCACAATTTAGTGGAAAGGGCTATAATATGCGCTAGCAAATGTCATCAATCCTAGAATGGATTGCAATATTAACCGGGACACATCTCGAATTTTCCAAAGTTTACCGGATTTTCACCAGTGGATTGATCCAGTTATTCAAATATATTAACCTAAAAGCGTGAAAACAACTAGATCATAAGGGCAAACAAGTATACAAAATTTTTAAAAATTAGCCCAAAAATATAAAAATTTAAATATCGGTCTTGTTTTCCCTATTTACTCCCCCACACTTAAGTTACGCATTGTCCTCAATGTGAAAAATAAACTTCAAAGTATGAAAATAGGGAAATAAATAATAGTTCAAGAGAAACAAAACTCCCCGAGCAAAGTAATCGCGATCGAACTCCATATGATAAATGATAGTATTTATAATCTGGTACTTAATTCGTTTGTATTTCAGGATGAGGATAATTAAGGCATCAGAACGGAAAAAAGGCCGAAAAATGGCTAAATGGACAAAGTACATTAAAAACGCATTTGAGGAGGAACTACAGTGTAGTTGGACACTTATGGCTACGCCGTAGCTTATTATTATTTGGAAAGGATTACGTGTTTATGAAGAACTACGACGTAGTCGGGCACGGCGTAGCTCGTCCCTTATAACTACGTCGTAGTTAGTCCCAACTCCAGGGACTTAAAGTGCTTAAATTCTATGAAATTTCGAGGATTAAACTATTTGCCTCAACTACGATGGAGGGCTAGATGTGTACAAGTCCTAAACTTATATTTTAGTATATAAGGAAAACGTATGGAATAAGATGGGCATTCTTTTTTGCTTTGGTTCGTTAGACGAGGAGAAAAAATGTTATATACCCTTTTGTGCTCCGCTGCTGTGGGACGAGAGAAAAAAAAAGACAGCAGCGAGGGTGTGTTCATCATTATTTTGATAAAGTTGAAAAAAAAAGACAGCAGCGAAGTTATCTTTGGGTCGACCTTAGACTTATCCCACTGCACGCAATCGGGTAATTTAAATCCTAATCTATTAAAAAAAATACGCATCAGGTATTAACGTAATATTGAACTTTAGTATGGATACAAATGTAATTGCCCCGATAAAGTTTGAGCTTATATTTTGATAAAGTTATTTGGCGAATTAATTTGAGCTAAAGTTTTTAACTCACAAAAATACATTAAATTAAATTTAAATATATTTAAAGTTTTCTTTGATAATCTTTTATATTTTAAAAGATATTTAAGCAACTTAACTAACTATGAGCCCCCATAAACTTGTTTTAATTGGTTTGGGCTTGTGAAGGCTCATAAGTCTCTGTGATAAATAAAACTAAAATATGCTAGTTTATTTCAACAACTCAAACTCATATATACCTCTAAAAACCTTTTCCCAAACATAGCCAAATTGTTTTTAATAATAGTTGGTAAGCTTTTTTTAAATAAGTTTTTTTATTTTTTTTAAGTTAGTTAATTTACGTGATATAAGTGTACTTATGTATACACACTCAGTTGGTGTTTCCTTTTAAAAAAGGTGTGACTATTTACATGTTTTCCACACAAAAAATGATTAGGAAACGAGACCTTTCAGGACTTAAAACTCATAGTTATTTTTTCGATCAATAAACGAGACTTTTGAGTCAATTAATTTACGTGATTTAAGTCTAATGTTCGTATGGTTAAGTTGTGGTTTTGGTAGTTAATGTAGGTTCGTACGATTCAGATTCAATAGTTTGTTACACTTTATCAAGGTTGTTAATGATTGGCAATTAAAAAAAGGCAAATAAATTATTGGTAAGAACCACCGGGTCGAACAAGGCAAATGAAATGAGAAAACAATAGAAAATTACGTAGTGTTTGGTACGTCGCAATGAGACTTGAAATGGAAAACACCATTACGACAGAATGAAAAAATTATGTTTCTTTACAATAATGGAATGTAATGACTTATTACATGCAATCACTCATTACATCAAAAATTATTATTTTCATTCATTAGGTTTTTTTCCATTACGTCTTGGAATGAAATGATAATTACATAAAAACCCCTCTTTTTTTTTGAAAAGGCAGCAATAACATTACGCATAAAAACCCTTTATTAATTACCCATCAAACAAAAAAAACATATTTAACAAAGTATATTAAAAAAAAAAACCCTTTGTAAACGTTGATTTGATTGACGGTAAACTGGATGATTAATTAATTAAAAAAAATAAAAAAATAAAAAAATATTGTAGTTTTTTTATTATCGATTACATTCTATTTTATTTTTCCAACCAAACATAATTACAATCGTAATGAGTCATTTCATTACTTCATTTATTCTATTACGATGTTCATTCCATTCCGTCACTACTTCATTTCTTCGTACCTTCTCTCTAGAAACGAAGTGTGATGACCATCCTACCCTCATATTTTTAAAATGAAAAAAAAAAAAAAACACTTTATATCTTCTTCATCGTCATCATCATTAAATTTAAATCAAACATAAACCCTAGCTTTGCCAGTCGCCGTTTAAAGCTCCAACCTTTTTTAAATATTTAATTAATTTATTAATTTAATTATATTCAAGACAAGCTTTCCGATCTACTTAAAGGTAATCTTTTTATTAATCTTTGATGTTTGGCTTATAAAAGCTTATGTCTTTAACAACTTTTTCAATTAATAAGCTTTACTTTAAGCTTATTAAGCTGATTGAAGGACCGGTTGTAAAGCGGAACTCCGAATTTCTAAAACAAAAGATGGGAAATGGTGTGTGGATATCTTTAATGATACACACAATCATGATTTGACCCCTACACCAACGAAAGTAATGAAACATCGTTCCACAATAAGTTTCATCGCTCCATGGCTTGCAAATCCCTTATGGTGGAACTTGGTAAGTCCGGTTTAAAACCTTGTCAAGTTAGAAAAGCTGTAAATGCAATGAAGTCTCCAAATCAACCTAATGTTACCTCGAAGCAATGTGCTGATATATTAGCCGAGGAAAGAAAACAATACAAAGGTAAGGAGTTTTATTCTCTTATCAAGCATTTCCAAGAAAAAGTTGCAGTAGATAGTAACCATAACTTTAAAATAGCTTGTTTGATGATGGGTCTCCTAGAAATATATTTTGGGCTGATGGAAGATCAAGAGATGCCTATCTAAAATTTGAACGTTGTTTGTGTTTTGATGTTACATAATTGACGAATAAGTTTTAAGGTTTTCCATTTGCTACAATTGTTGGGGTGAAAATCATCACATGGTCAATCAATATTTTTTTGGTGGTGCTTTGCTAGAAAATGACAAAGAGTGAGACATTCAGAAATGTTATTGTGGAAGTTTAGAGTGGCAGTGTTTAAACGAAGTTTTCCCAGGTGCGATTATAACCGACCAAGATAAAGCAATTTGTAATGCAGTTAAGCATATTTTTCCAAACACTCGACATCGCTACTGTGCATGGCACATAAAAAAGCATGTTTTGGAACATCTTCAACCGTTCAGAGTCCGTTATAATGATTTTCAGGATTCTTTTAAACAGTGGCTAAGAAGTGATACCATCGAAGAGTTCGAAACCCAATGGAATTTACGTCAAAGTATAATCACAAAGACTATAGTTGGTGATTGGGATATGTATAACCAACAGAAATTTTGGGTTACAACATTCTTTAAAGATGTTTTCTTGCGATATGACAAAAGTGGAAAGAAGTGAGAGTATACATTTCATTTTTTGGCGGATCGTGATTCGAAGACTAAGTGAGATGAATTAGTTATCCCTATTTGATAAAGCCGTCGACACTCGAAGAGGCGCTGAAGAAGACGAAGAGTTCAAGACTATAAACTCGATGCCAAATCTTTCATCTATTCACCCAATAGAAGCAAAAGTAGGTAGTTTGTTAATGTTCACCTTTTTTTTCTCATTAGCCAATATAATTTGTATATTATTGTTGCAGGTAAATGTATAACTAAAAAATTATTCGAGATCTTCCAAAAAGAGTGATAGAAGCAACCAACAATTTAACTCATGAGACTAAAAGCAAGAGTTCTGAAAGCAACTGAGTTATATGGGTCGAGGGCAAAGTGAATGTTGATAAAAAATATTGGAGAGTCGTTAATTATCACTTGTTGGATAACTTGGATGTCACATGTTCATGCGCCATGTTCGAAACATATGGGGTATTATGCAAACATATCCTATATGTAATGAAGAAAAAGCATGTCGAGACCCTACCGGATCATTATATTTTACCTCGGTGGACACTTGATTGTAGGTAACAGAAAAGCTAGTAATGCTAGTATCGGAATTGAGGAAACAAGTTGTGAAAATGGCGTTAGTGCGCTAGCCTTATGGTATGTTCAAGCTAATTGGACCAAGGCAATTGAACAAGCCAGAGACGCGGCCTTCCAGAAATAAAAGACTCAATAATTTTCTGTGAATTTTTTAGAATACCAAATGATAAGGAAGAAAGCCGACAGAGCTTGAGAATGTATATAAAGACACTAGTGTTGGAACTTCTCAAGTAGATATGATGCCTCAAATATCAGTTCGAGATCCTGTTGTGCTTACTAAAATTAAAGGACGTCCAAGAGAGGCAACGAGAGTCAAACATCCTTTAGAGGTGAAGCAAAAGAAGACAGTAACCTGTTCTTTTTGTAGGGAACCAGGCCACAACATCAATGGGTGTAAAAACAAGAAGGCTCCTTACATGCAAGATAAATAAGATACTTCTTCCTTTTGTAATGTTTGTTAATGTGTATGTTTATCGTGGTCTACTTTAATATTGATGAAATTTCTGAGAAACGTAATGTCCACATTTTCAATTCAATCAAGTAGACATTATTGCTTTTGGGTCGTGTTATTGTGTTGTTTATCAGATAAAAGTTTAGTAAAGTTCACGTACTTAATATATATTAGGATTTGGAATGTGATATGTTGTTACCTGATATTCAACTTAACGCGATATTAACAAAACAGGTCAAGAAATTCTGGTGTTTTAGTCGTGTATGTGTTTGGAGAGGTACATGCGTGAAGTTCAAAACATTTGTTGCAAAAGGCCTGTTGTGTTTATTCAATGGCTTTTCTGGAGTAATGGTTCGGTTGTTTCACTGTTCTGACAGTTTATGCAGTCTGCTGCAAGTGAGTTGTTTCTTGTCGGCAGTCGCACAGGAGATCCGTTTTGTAGTCCTGTATTTTCAGTTGGTAATTTTTGTTGCTGCGTGTTGTTTTGGCAAATGGAAGAATATTGCATGTGGGATCCTAGGTTCATGGGAGTTTCTTTCTTGTGTGGACATGTCTCTCTTTTGTTTAGTATTGGTTTCCTTTTTAATTTTATTGTGGTAGCTTGTTTCGTCAGTAAGCTCAATGTATCAATCAGCTAGTGTTAGTGTACTTCTTGTGTATTGTTTTTTGTTTGCTTTATGGGGACCCTTTCGACCGCAAAGCTTGATTAGTTGTGAGGGGATGCCTTGTATTGTAATTTTGTTCCTTTGGTTCGTTCTATGCTAATGAAAAAAAAGGTAAAAAATGAACAAGCTAATACAAATCCTTGTGTTCATTACCAGTTTAAAACCAAAACAAAACCATATCAAACAGTTTGTATTAATTGCCACATTGAAAGAAAATTATTAAATCAATATATGACACACTGATAGTAAAATACGAGTGGTCAAAAGAGTAGTACCTTCGTGTCATATTGATAGTAAAAGAGGAGGGGTGGACCAGTGGTCAAAAGAGGAATGTGAATATTGTGGCTGTGATGTTTTTTTATATGAAGCGACTGTGTTTTGTTGGTTCTACAACCCCAGCTATAGGTACAAATCAGCCATAACGTCACTTTTTCTCTTAAAAAAAGTAAAAAAAATATAGGTAAGAAAAACCCAAAAACCCCCCCCGACGAACAAGGCAAATGAAATGAGAAAACAATAGAAAATTACGTAGTGTTTGATACGTCGCAATGAGACTTGAAATGGAAAAGAGACCTTTACGACATAATAACAAAACCAACGTTTCTACAATAAGGGAATGTAATAAGATATTACATGCAATCACTCATTACATCAAAAACTATTATTTTCATTCATTAGGTTTTTTTTCTCCATTACGTTTTGGAATGAAATGATAATTACATAACACCCCCCTCCTCCCCTCCTTTTTTTTGAAAAGGCAGCAATAACATTACGCATAAAAACCCTTTATTAATTACCCATCAAACAAAAAAAAACATATTTAACAAAGTATATTGTAGTTTTTTATTATCGATTACATTCTATTTTATTTTTTGCAACCAAACATAATTACAATCGTAATGCGTCATTTCATTACTTTATTTATTCTATTACGATGTTCATTCCATTCCGTCACTACTTTATTTCGTCGTAAACGAAGTGTGATGACCATCCTACCCTAGTATTTTTAAAATGAAAAAAAAAAAACACTTTATATCTTCTTCATCGTCATCATCATTAAATTTAAATCAAACATAAACCCTAGCTTTGCCAGTCGCCGTTTAAAGCTCCAACCTTTTTTAAATATTTAATTAATTTATTAATTTAATTCTATTCAAGACAAGCTTTCCGATCTACTTAAAGGTAATCTTTTTATTAATCTTTGATGTTTGGCTTATAAAAGCTTATGTCTTTAACAACTTTTTCAATTAATAAGCTTTACTTTAAGCTTATTAAGCTGATTGATTGCTTTTTCATAAAGAATTACTGTATCCATTAAGGAAGCATTTTAGGGGATTAACAGCTATTAAGCATAATAAGCTTTTTCAAATGCTCATCACTTTAGCATTCAATAAAGAAGCTGTTAATAAGCTAAACCAAACTCTCAGATACAAACTCTGCATTTGTTCTCATTGATACTGATTACAAGTCATAAACATACTCTATGTTACTTCGTTTAATGTTTTCTTGATTTGATTGTACACCTCTTCAGGTTAATTTGGTAGTAAATTTTGATCTGTGATTCTTCGGACGAGCCTGACATGGAAGTATACTCAGACCATTTTGCTCCCAGGGTAATATTTCCGCTTTATAATATCTTCTTGACACGTTTTTCATTGCTGTCTAACCTTTACTTGGCGCGTGCATGTGCTAGTATTTACTTTAGCTGATATATTTATGTTTGGAGATAATTAACAAACCATAATCTTGTTGTCGGTTTTGGTTAATTACAATCTTACAAATACTTCATAATGAAATAGGACTTGTATTTAACCTGTTGTGTGGTCAGGGCCATCCCGCGGGTTTGGTGGCCATGGTCCATAGTTAACGTAAGCCTTTTCATGCTCGAAAAATATACTCCACATTGTGATGATTTAATCAAGTTTGCACGTAAAAGCGATCTTTTGTTGATAAACCAGAGGCATAATCTAAAACTGCAACTGCTTGTTCGCCTGTTCGTTTAAAGTTCTAACTGAAATTCATGTCCCAAATGATTAGAACTTAACAAGTTCGAATACTAACAGGTGTGTCCATAAAAAAAATTTGATTATGAGTTTGTTAAGTTTTTGACGATTAATGAAAGGAGGTGTATGGGGTAAGGAGGTGTTTGTTTTGCCTAAACGTGGGCTTACGAGATAATTTGATTTCTGCTTATATAACATAAGCCCCAATTTTCTGGCTTATATTGAGACTTATGGGCTTATATATGTTCATCATATTGTAATAAACTTATATAAGCCCACAAGTCTCAAAATAAGCCGTAAAATTGGGCTTATGTTATATAAGCCGAAATCAAATAGGCTCATGAGCCCGCATATAAGCCGAAACAAACTCATCTTAAACTGTCTTTATAATAGATTTTTTCCGTTTCCAAAAACCTATTAAGCTCACTTTCCACGTCTTTGGATAAGGCTATTATGTATGACACAGCAGACTTAAGCTTACCCAAATGCCCCCTATATATGTGAACTTTTATAATTTGGATAGAAATCTGCCACCCTAGACATGGTAATCTTTGATGCTTTGCTAATAAAAGCTATGTCCTTAAGAACTTTTTTCAATCAATAAGCTTTACCCAGATTCAAAGATGCTTAAAGGAACCATTTTGAGCTGATTGATTTGTTTTTTCGTAAAGAATTACTTAATCCATTAAGGAAGCTGATTGATTTGCTTTTTCGTAAATAATTAATTTATACATTAAGGAAGCTGATTGATTACTTTAGGAAGCATTTTGAGCTGATTGATTACTTTAGGAAGCATTTTGGGGGATTAGCAGCTATTAAGCATAATAAGCTTTTTCAAATGCTCATGACTTTAGCATAGCTGTTAACCACATTTACTTACACTCGATAAGCTTAGCCAAACTCCCAGATACAAGCTTAGCATAGCTGTTAGCCACATTTTTAGTTGGTTGGTAGTCTCTATGCGGTAAGCCGGCTTTTTTCTGTTTTTAAAAACCTCACTTTCCACATCTTTGGATAACGCTTTTATTATGCATATATGGGTTATGTATAACACACCAGACTTAAAGCCCACCCTGGGTAGACACAAGAAACGGAAAGTTTTGATCTTTCTTTCTAAATGCAAGATAGTCTTATATGAGCTGGCTGGTTGGTTCTCAGTCACAAGCTGCCCCGTGGGAATCAACCAAAGTTGTCGAGTTATGTTTTCAATCAAAAAAACGTTGTTTAACTAGCTCTTAATTCTGAATATTTAACATTAAGTAATCACAATTGTCAATTTTATTAGATGGGGGGAGTAAACAAGAGAAGGAGACTGATGATCTGCAGACAACAATTAGAAAATGTTCCGGAGTTGAAGAGAAGGAGACTGATCCGCAGAAAACAATTAGAAGATGTTCCGGAGTTGATTCAACAGATACAATCACTATTGCCCGCAGACCAAGCTGCGCGCACCTGTGTCCTGTCCAAGTCATGGCTCAACCACCCCTGATCTCAGGTTTCAGCCCGTCAAGTATTTGGACAAACAAGAAGAAAAACAGTACAGGAGGTTGATCCACCGGACATTACGAACGTATCAACGGGAAAACATACCAATCATTACCTGTGCTCTTCACGTTGGCATCCACAACCAGAAGTCTGCATATCGTGCTGAAAAGTGGATCAAGCACGTAACTTCTAATACTTTCTCAAGTGCATTTGCCTCCGCAATCGTGCGACATTACTCATTTACTTTGCGGACAGCAATTCCATGTGAAAACCTGGATACGTTAAGTTTAAAACATGATGACACCATGGACGATCTTCTTACGATTTCCAAACGCAAGTCGGAGCACCTTCTCATGAAGGCCGAACTCTTTCGCAAGAAGAACTTTCGCATTAGTAGTAATCCCGTGATCGCCTGCGTGAACCTACGAGTACACAGAGTTGGGTTGATTGTGCATAAAGTGAAGAGGAGCTTCATAAATTATTTGTCGACTAGTAAGTTACTTGAAATGATCAACCATCAATTTCTCAAGGGGCTGAAAAAATCAAGGTTAATAACACTGTTACTTCAGGAGTTGAAAGTAGCTCCAAGAAGGTATAAGGATATTTTGGAAATTCATGATGTCCCAAGTCTTCGCTCGTTTTTATACGAGGCGTCACGGATGATATGGATGCCAGTATATGTATTATCCAATGCCTTCAATAAGGAACTTGAGAGAGTTAAATATAGATGGTGTGCGCATGGATGATGCATTTCTCAATGTGATCAATTCCGGTTTTACCCTTCTCGAAAGTTTGACCCTTGATATCTCTAGCTGTGTGGTTGAAATCATGGATATCAGATGTGTTACGTTGAAGAGATTAAAAATACGACTAATGGCACTATACAACCAGCAGGTACAAGTTAATGGTCCAAAATTATTTGTTTTCCATTATAAATGCTTCATATGGCCTACTTTCTTGTTTCCAACCATTGTTCCTGAGAAAATTGAGCTACGTTTGAAATTGATTCATCCCATAGATCATATGTTTATCCTTAAGATGAGGGAAACACTCGAATTATCAAGCAAGTTTAGCATTGAAATAAAGAGTAATTTATCTACTTTTATTATGCCATTCGACATTGATGATGCGAGAACTCCAGTTACAAATGTTGAAAAACTGTTATTTGAAAGAATTTCACTTGAGAACTCGCAGGACAAGTCACTGCTCATTGATACATTGTTTTCTATATGTCGGCCCAATAAGGTAGAGGTAAGTTATATTTTGGCGCACAATGTAGCTAATTACTTGTCGGTGGTGGAAAAGAAAACTGGAAATGTGTATTGGCCGAACGTTGAAATAAGAGATCCTGAAGATGATGGAAAATGGGAAACCTTGTCAACTTCCTCGATAAGCTTACTTGATGAATGGTTTCACTGTGAGTTTAAACCCAATTGGCAGTATTTTCCATAGAAGGTGTTGATATTCATCACTTGTAATGTTTGATCTACTATCTCGCTTTGTGACTGAGCATCGTTTGGTCGAATTTTCTTGTTTCATAGTTTTGTTTGTTGTTGGCAACCATGCACTTGGTTCCGAGATTTAACTTATATTTCTGTACTTGGTACTCTTATCCATTATATATATGTACTTGTACTATCTTCACACTACTTAGGGGTGTTTGGCTAAGCTTATATGATGGGCTTATTAGCTTATATATGTCATATAAGCCCAAACTAAGTGTTAAGCTAAGCTTATATGAGTAGGCTTATGAGCTTATATAAAGGGGTTTTGATAAGCCACAAAAGTGTGGCTTTTTAACTAAGTTGGGCTTATATAACATGTTACATTATCAATTACAAATTTACTCTCATTATATTTAATTTAACATTAATATTTTTCAACCTATGTCTCTTATAGTCATTTACCACTTTAAAATAAACCAAACATTTGAAGTTATAAACTTACTAAATATAAGTTAATCCTAACACTCAATGTGGGCTTATAAGCTTACGATATATAAGTCATAAGCCGCTTATATAATATAAGCCTAAGCCCAACTCATAAGCTTAGCCAAACACCCCCTTAATGTTGGTACATGATGAGCTTTAGGTCTTTATCATACGTTGTCACACTACATGTTGGTATATATTGCATTGCAACTTAGTCTTTTTATTATGTTGTACTCTGGCGTTGACTTGACACAAAACGATGATGAACATGATGAGCTTTAGGTCTTTATCATACATTGTCACTTTACTAAATGTTGGTATATATTGCATTGCAATTTAAGAGTCCTTATATATACATTTTTTTTTGCAGTGCGTATAAGCAAGATTGATTTTTGGATGTATATTAAACGAGTTGTTTTTTTGCCCGCACGTCCGCTTTCGTGTGTGGGCGTACGCGATTTTTTATATGCTTTTGTCGGTCTATTGCTAAGCCATTTTCGTTTTCGTACGGTGGTTGTAGGACATATTTCTATGCTAGTTGTCGTTTTGTATTAAAAACAAAAATATACATCTGGAATATGACATAAGAGAAAATCCTTGAATTGCAAATGTAATGTTTAATCTGGAAGGTATGAAGAAGAGAAGACCTATTTCTTTTATCAGAGCACTATAACCCAAAAAACAACGAAATCTACAGTAGACTTAATTCATTTTGAACTTTCCACATCTTGAATATATACATAATCACATGTACTGCCTGTAATGATTCATGGGCCTCCATGTGCATGACCACAAATGTTACCGTTACTTTATTGTTTTGCTGGGTTAGAGAATTGTAGAAGCATTGAAGCCTCGGGAGTATTTTCCCAAAAATCGTATGCTTTCTTAACGGTACCTCGCATTGCTTTAGTCAGGTCAGTGAGGATCAAATGAGCTCCAAATGACATCATTTTCACCCTCCTTTCTAAGCTTGTGTATGAAGGCCTTGTCAACAATAACCTGTACACTTTCAAAGCAGCCATGAACGCCATGTTGATTCCCATGTTCCCTGACGTGGACTCAATCAATACCGTCTGGTACAACCATCAATTTATAATTTAAGTACACATTTTACAAGATGGCTGATACATATGCTATTCTAACGAAATATCAATGCGCAAAGTACCTTTTCCTCGGATCGGGGCGATAAACAAACCCGTTTCCTCTTCGGTGTCCGTTCATCAAGGAAAGAGCAGGCCAATGACAAAATGAGCGAAAAAGGGGTACAAATTTTTGTCGCTGACCCGAAATGAAAGTTACTGTTTCAAAAATCTGACAGTTAACTGTCAAAAATGGTAACCCAAAACCCGAAGGTTTTAAACACTACCAAGAATGAACCAGTAGGTAATAGTAGGGTGTGGGGGGGTTGGATTGTTTTGATTGTGTTTTGGGCTCTAGCCACAGAATGACCCATTTGACTATGCTACCCCAACCCACTCACTCCAACCCCTAGACCTCACCACATATAGCCATCTCCTAGAATTGATAGATAACCCGTGACATCGAGACTAAACCTTAAGGGATCAATTCATTTAATGTTAAGACATTATCTGGTGTACCAATTTATCCATAGGATATGAGTTTAAAACATTACATGGTGTACCAATTTATCCATAGCTCTTTCATAAAATGGCATTGCATCCTTAAGCTTCCCGTCTTCCATTAGCGAGTCACCATCCTTCAAATCCTAGATACATATTTATAAATTTATGAATATTCTAATAATCCTCATCCCATTCAAAGTTAACTTCATATGTCAATTCTTTAACTGTTAAAGGGGTACCTGTTGTAATCCAGTGTTCTAAGCTAGCTGGATTCCCTAGCTTTCCTCTCAATCTTCCATCTATCCAACAAAAAAATGCATTTAGTTAAGAAACTAAATACTATAAATCAAACTTATACCATAGGAATTTGCAATAGATTAGTGTATCTATGATTGTTAAGTTTCTAAAAGTATTGTTGGCATTGCTGAAAGGTTCCTAATATTAATTATTCATCAAGTTCTAAAAGAATATAAAAGTTATGTCATATTAAGCTGTAACAATTGCATTTTTGCTCACATGGGACTGTAATATGCTCAAATGCTCTACACGTGCTACGCACATGGCCAAAGTCAAACAACCCAGTCAACGTTCCTAACAGAATTTCCCGCGCATTTTAGCTCATTTCAATTTCTATAAATACTTGTCTTCTAGTTCATTTGTAATCAGTTTTAGATGTGTAATTTCTTACTTTTCTCTCTGTAATTCACCTACAATTCAATAAACCAATAACCAATCCCTTGTTCTTCAATTTCGTGTTTCCTCTTCACACTTGGAATACCTAATTGAGTTCAATTATCCTTTCATTTCTGTTATAAACACTTAAGACCATTGCAAGTGGTATCAGAGCTCCTTCCTGGCAATACGAGCTCGAATCCGTCATTAATTCAGTTATAACTGCCTAACTGATTC
>BQNB010042093.1:3241-22752 GCA_026074375.1 Tanacetum coccineum | reverse complement strand
ACATTTTTATGTTGCCCAAAACCTAAAAACTAAATTTGGACCGCAACATGTTTTGTCGAAAATAATCTAAAAATCCACCAAATCTCCACAATAGTGCCTAATCTAATCCTAATATCTGTTCACGACTAATCCAACAATAAATCCACACTTATGTCTAACCTAATCTCATCCTTATCATCATATCATCACACTAATGTACCCATCCTTTCCTTAATCAAAATTTATTATAAAAGAAGGCATAAATTTCATTATTTCATATCTCATCTTGTTTCTTTTTGAAAAGTTTAACACAAACACAATAGGATTTAAACCAAGAGCATAAGAAAATAAAGAAATCAAAAAGAGGTTCAAGAAAGAGCTTACAAACGATGAAGAGTTAAGATTGAACACTAGATCTATAATATACACCAAGATCTTGCAAAACCCCCAAAATTTATTTGAAACCCTAATTTCTTAAACCTTGATTAAACACTTAGAACACCCTTAGATATAGTTAGAAATGGATTTAGAATGCTTGGATCTTGATAAAAATCAAAGCTATGAATTGATTGTTGTTGTTTGTTGTTGTAGCCAAAAGAAGGAAAGGAGAGGAGAAGGAAAACTGTGTGAGGCTTGTGTGTGTAAAATGACCTAAACCTTCTATCATGTGGTATTTATAGTGTAAGGGATTTAGGGTTTTAGATATTTTATGAACCATGGCTTGACAAGAAAAATGGAACCATGGTTCCATGGTCCTTGTGGTTTCGTCTAGTATAAGGCACAAAAAAAGGAACCAAAAACATTTTCTTCTATCCATTTAGAATTAAAAGGAATGCATCATTTAAATTGTTAGTGGAATTGTGGTCCTTACCATGTAAAGGGACAATAAGTGTAAGAGCACAAGTTGGTGCATGGAAGGTTAATACAAAAATGTCATTGTCTTGCATGTGTAAAGTTGAAATTTGAATTAAAGGTAAAAGATTCTCCCACATTTAAATAAATGTGAGAGTGTGTGTGCGCTAGGAGTAGGAGGGGAGATGTAAGAAATTTTTTTACTTACAGACACGTTTTCGGGGTTCTGTTTGACCTAAAATACGAAAAACATAAATTGTACGCGAAAAATGTAAGAATCGCAAATGGAAGTGTACGTAAACTATGCAACACTTTAAAATGATAATAGAATGCATATAACATGTAGACTAATCCAATTGCAAAGCCGAAACGCGTCAGATGACATTTTTTAGTTTTACGCGGGATAACTTCCCGGTTTTATGTCGAATTTAAACGCAACGTATAAAAGTCAAAATAATGAACGAAATAGTTTAAAAACAATGACTTGAATTTATAGGGTGTGACACTATGAGTCCCAATGAATTGATCTTCTTAGCTTGTTAAGGCTTAGTTAACTTGGATAAATCCAAACTAACTATGTGAGAAACTATGATTATGAATACTACAAGTTATGCGGAATCTAACTTGTAATACTAAGAAGAACATTGTATACTAAACTTTGAATATATATTGATTGCAAATATTCTGCCTAGGTTACAAAATAACTATGAAAACTAATGTATGAGATGTATCTCAAACTATTCCGTAGGTTTTCTTTTATACACTAAGGAAAACCCTAATGAGCTTACAAAACACGTTAAGTGATTATGCATATCCATTCCTAATATAACTCATGCATATCACATAAGCAGTACTAACTATATAATGCTAACAGTACAAACTATATACTGGCAGTACTAACAATGTACTGACAGTACTAACTATAACTAACATTACTAATAACTTAGAGTATTTTCTAAGTTCTTCAGCAGCAGCACTATCTTGAACCACCAATACTAACTTCCAAAGCTAGCAGTATTAAGTTGAAGAAGTCCATTATTCTTAATAATCCTCCCCTAAACTTGTGATTTACCCTCAAATCATTAAGTTTCTTGATTTATACCTTCTTAGCCTTTGCAGAGAGGATTCTTCCAAACACTTCAGCTTTTTGGTTTGTTGGCTTGCATGAAGATCTTCATAACTAGATCTCTGGCCATCTTACTGTCTTCTTCTACCTGCAGCCTTCTACTTAGCATCAATCCCATAACTGCAGTTGACAATGGATAATCCTTCTCAGTCAACATATAAATATCACGTCCTCTAGTTGAAGATACATGATGTACTCTACATGAACGATACAGTCTCCATGTTAAAGGATCATGTATATATCTTTGTAGCTTCCATAGCACATCATCTTTATCTGGTTCAAATAGTCTTTTCAGTTCAACCCATAAAGCTTTTTCTATATCTTTAGTAAACTCTGCTGACGTAAATCTTTCATTAACTAAGCTCTATAATGTATCAAGGTATTCTCTGTCAAATCCTTTGAGCATATCTTCAAAGCTTTGATATGCTTATGTGATATTTGTAACCCTGACAATTTTCTAATACTTTCTTGATCCTTCAGCATGAATTTCCCAATCAATGATAAGATACTTAACTTGTAGAACTTCTGGCTTGAATTCTTGTACTGGAACTATCTCTAATATCTTCTTAAGTTCTTCTTCAGATAATTCTTTTTGGTTCTTCAGTTGGTTGTTCTTAAATGGGTTCTGAACTTGAAGCTTCAGATGTCCTTAACTTCTTGTAACTCTCTTGAAGTAGTGTTTCTTCAGCAACTCTCTTTGTCTTTGTCTTGTCAACTTCATTATCTTTCTTGTACAAAGTTTGTAGCTTTCTATACTCTTCCTCAAATATTGGTCTGATCTTATCATAACTCATTCCTTTGAAGTAATTCATCTTGTATCCAGCCATGTTTTTCAAGAAAATCATCATATTCTTCCTTGCTTGAGCTACTGATACTGGTTTCTTCTTTAGAGTTTGATATCTTTTGATTGTATCTGACTCTTTTTCTTAAACTTGTTCAACAACAACATTCCTGTCAATATTATCAATTTCTTCCCTTTCTTCCAACTATCTTTGTAACTCTAAGGCTTTTTCAAAATCAATCCTTTCCTGTTCTTTTCTTGCTGCAGATTTTTCCTTTTCTTCCTCATTTAGCTTTTGAGCTAACATTTCATCAGTACATAGAATTTCCTCAGTAGTACTAAAAAGACCTTCAGCGGTACTAACTCTTGAACTGTCAGTACTTCTTCTTCTTCTATCATAAGTCTTTACTCTTTTGCTGAACGCCTCTGCAAGGATCTTAGCTTCACTGAGAACATCAAATTGAACTTTAGAACTCTCATGACTTTGTTCTAGAACTTTTATAGGTGTAATCTGCTGCAGTGTATCAGTCTGATCCAATCCATACTCAATATCTTCATAATCTGTTTCTGTCATCCTCCCCTGTTTGGAAGGAACCTTTGTAACCAAATCCTCCTCATCATCTGAAAGCACCATCCTTGCCTTTCTTCTTGTTTTGGTAGATTTCAGCTTGGCTTTTAAGTGCTTAACCTTCTTCACCAACTTTGTAATTGCCTTACCATAAACTTTCTTAGTCTGTTGAAGATTTGTCTCTAAGCTGGTGACTTTGTCAAATAATTTAGTATTCAATTTCGTCAATTCATTAAGTTTCTGACTGCCCTTAACACTTCCAAGTGTGTGACCTCCTGAGAGAGGTGAATCATGGGGCATGGAAGATGTTGTTTATGGAATTGTTGTTTCAGTTAAAGGTGGGGATGAAGTAGTAGTGATAGGTTCAGTTGTAGGTATTTGAGAAGATGGTTCTTGTGATGACATTAGATGTGAAGTAGTGGGTTGTGAAGTAGTTGGAGAAGCAATGGGTGTGTGTTGGGACTCAACAGTGAGTGTTGGTCCTTCACCCTGACCAAGTTGGTCATGATGCAGCATTGTATCAAAGGGTGGAATGTGGTCCCCTGAAAAACCTCTTTTCATGTTGCTAAAAAGTTTTTGTGTTAAAGTAGGAGCAACATATGTTTCCTTATGTTGTTTAAAAAGCCTTTTCTTTTTATTCAAAATCATTTGTACAAACCGTGGATACATCAAAAATTTCATTTTACTATCCATATTTTTCACCATACCATCAAAAATTAATTTTGAAAAGTTAAAAGTCCTGTTTGTTGCTAAACAAATTATTGCAGTTGTAATATTACTTGAGAATTGTTCCCATGAAGTTTTCTTAGGACTTAAACAATGTAAGATGGTATGGATCAAAAATCTCCATTGGGGTAAAAAATTACCTTTTTAAAAAGTAAGTTTGTCATCAGTAGAAACATACCCCATTAGAGTGAGCTGTTCAAAAATTTTAGTATTGGGCAAAGAACTAATACCATCTACATCTGCTAATTGGAGATGTCTCCTAACAAATGCTTCAGTAATGGCATATGTTTTCCTATCAACTGTGACAGTTATTTGTTGTTCTCTATCATTGAGTGTTTCGACAGTAGCAGTTTGCCAAACCTGTTCAATTAACAAAATGTAGATAGTAGGATTAGTAGTTAAAGCATACCTGATATGACTATCAACAAGAAAGTCTACTATCTGATGGAATTCTTCACTTCCAGTTGGCTTTTGGAGAAAAGCCACCATGTTATGTTTGTCGCAGAATTCCATACTAGCCATGTGTATAGAAGGTATGAGAAAAATACTGATTTGAGTGCTGGGTTAAGATCGATTTATGATGAATTAGTGTTTGGTAAAAGCAATTGAGATTTTATAGAGAGGGTATAAGGTTTTGAAAGCAAAGAAACGAACGAATTGTATCTTTATCTTAAAGAAAATAGTGTAAATAAGGTAAAGATTACAATGTTCTAAATTGAGAACCTTATATACTCAGTCAGTTGCGTAAAAACCTCAACGGTAATATTCAAAGAGTTGAAAAACTATTATTGACCAAACAGTGTAAACGGTAACCTAACAGTACTAATATTAGCCTAGCAGTATTAATTTTTGTCTAGCAGTACTAATATTTGTGCCCATCAGTATTAAGAATTTTGATAGCAGTATTAACTTTTTCGCCAATAATCATGCAACAACATGCCTCTATTCATCACAAACACACTAGAAATAACTAGATAGACATGTGAGAATTCATGAGGATCCATTTATTTATGGGGGGGGTGGGGGCCATAATTAAAACCCATGGAATAGAATTTTAAAAATTGTTTTTTTTAATCAAATCAAATATACATTGACCCATTTCTTCCCAAATTTAACCTCAAGTCATCCCACCATCTTAGTTGAAAGTATAGTTTTTGGCAAACTATCAGCCATCAACAGATTTGATTATTCTTTACCAGTTGTCATTTGCCTTGGAATAGCCAATTCTTTCTTGTCTATTAGACATGGTGAATTGATGACCATTTGTTGTGTGGTGTACAACCAACACTGAAAGGACATTCATGCTATCATCAATATCCTCCCCTCAACTCTAACCATACAGCATTTTCACCAAATTAGCATATCCATTTTGAGTTCTAAATAACCTTTAAGCTCTAAACCTGCAAAATGTTAAGCATAAAGAAACACAATCCAAAACATCTTGCATACTGCTCATAAGAGAATTAGTTTCTCTTGGGGATCCAAGTCATTACTGACTTAAGTCTGCCTGTTAGATAAACATAGTCAAATTACTTACAACTGTATGATTTACTGTTTTTAGAGATATGATCTAGTACCTTAATTTTAGGTCTCCAAACCCAGCATGCTGAGGACTTAACAACATTAATCCCTTGTTCCCTAACAACACTTGTCACTTTGTTTCCCTTAGCAGTATTAACAGAATTTACCTTAGCAGTATTAACTTTGTCATTCAAATTTCTATTTTTAAGTGTTGTTTGTTGGTAAAAAGGTCTCCTAGATAGTGAATGTGACTTCTAAAAAGCATTTGGTCTAGTTTTTGCAACATTCACAAAGGATTTAGGTGCAGCAGTATTAATAGGCCTGGCAGCACTGACTGGTACTATTCCAGACTTGGTTAAAACTGCTGTTGGAACAAAATTCCTTCTAGAATTAGAGAAATTTTGATGATTAACCCTCATAGCATTATTCCAAACTGGTCTGACTTCCCTTTGACCAGTTCCCTTTTTCACATTGTTCAACACAGGTTTTTGTACCATCCTTTTATCATGAAAATCACAGTCTTTAATTAGATGGTTAAAACTCCCACACACAAAACAAGCTTTCTTTGTAGTCTTAAACCTAACTCCTAATTTCTGAGTTTTTATTTCATTCCATTTTGTTCTGTTATTCCTAAGATTTTAACTAACGTTCTTAGGTTGATTAACTTGCTCAGGTTTATGTTGAACATTATCATATTTTAATACCATTACTTCATAATCATCCTCATCACAATCAAAAACCCAATCTTTAATTATTAGGGCATCAGTAGTTTTCTTAATCTCATTTGAGGAATTTTCACAGACGCTCTTATTGTCCTTAAATCCATAGCCTTCAAATTCAGGCTTTTGGAACTCCTCAAGGCTAGAGTTTGATAAATCAATAGTTAGGGGTGCAAATAAGCCTGTAGGTGGAGGTGGAACAGCATTATAACCTACACCTTTTTTATTGTTATCAGATATTTGACTTCCTATCAATTTATCAAGGCTCTTAGAAGCATTTTCAAAATTGTCAATTTTAATCTGATTGCTCTCTTTATCTTTCTTAAGCCTGTCAATCTCACATTTAAGAGCAATTATTTTTGATTCATTAAATGAGGCATCTCTTTTAAAACAAACAATTGGTCACAAAACATAACCTCATTCTTTTTGTAGAGACAAGTGTTTTTACAGAAGCTAGACCTCTTTTATAGGTAGCTAGATTAAAATCAGATTTATTAAATTCTACTCTTACATTATCAGCTGGGGGTTTTAGGTTTCAAAGGATTTAAGACAAGTGTTAGAACAAGTTTTGTTATTGTGTACCTCTGAATATGAGAAAGCCATAAGAGCCAAGTTGGTAGGGACTTCCTCATCTGCCATGTAGCTCTAATCAAATCCAACTCCATCAATAGCCACCAAAGCTTTGGTAGAAGTGTCTTCCACATTCACAGTTCTTCTTGAACTGTCTTAATTCCTAGGCTTGCTTTCTTGACTTCTAGGATTTTTGCATTCCCTAGCAAAATGTCCCATCTTATAACAGTTGAAACATTCTACTGTGGCAATTGTTCATATAATTGTAGTTTCCACTTCCATTAATAGTGATCTTCTTCCCAGTTCTCTGGTAATACCTCCTTGCTCTCATACTCAGTAGTGCTAATTGCCACTTCAAATCCATTTCTTCAAGATCATCTTCATGGATTTATTCTAGGTCATCATGAACAAGTTAAGACCCATTTGGTTGATTGGCCAGGAAAGCATAGACAATGGCATCACTTAAGTTAGTAGTACTATCAAGAGTACTATTGGTACTAACTGTAGAGTTAGCAGTACTAACTTAAACATTAGCAGTATTAACTTCATTGGTACTGCTAGGAGTTGAGACAAAGGCCATATTCTGAGAGCCTAAATTTGAGCTTGCTGACAGTTCTTTTAACTTTTTGTTTAACAATCTTAAAATTGTTGTAGAGATCATCAAAGCTCATTGAGTCAAGATATGGTTTGTTCCTCCAGACAACAACATGAGTGTTCCATCAGAAGGCAGGCTTTCAAGACTTAAATTAGACTCTTTTAAGAATGTTTTCACCCAAGATGGCCAACTGGCAAACAATTTTCTAAAGCTTGCTAAAGATAGAGTCAAGTGACTCTGTGCTTGGAGCGTTGAAATTTTCACACATATGCTTCAGAAGTGTCTTTTGAGTCTTCTTTGTGGCATCGTTGCCACCAAATCTTGTTTGTATGGCAGCAAACAAAGTCTTGGCATCCTTGTATTGATTAAAAGTCAATTGATGTTCATTTGAGAGTGCATTAGCACATACTTCTGGCTGTTACATCCATTCTTCTTATGGGGCCTTTCTTTAGTGTAAAAGGGACCTGGTATTGTTGATGTAGATGGTTCCATTCTGCATTTGTTGTTCGTTCGTTCTACAGGATTGAAGGAATTTCCATGTTTCAATGGCTATCTCATCTAGTGCATTAGTCTTGGAATTTAAAAGTATTGCTCTATTCGGAGTCTCCACATCTCATAGTCACCCTGTTTTAGAAGGGGCAACTTTGCAACAACATTGTTTAACATTTTGTACTGGAAGTACTAACTATAACTAACAGTACTAACTATTACAACTAGCAGTACTAATGACTTGTTTATTTTCTTCAATCTTTATAATCAGCACAATCTTCAACTAGCTTAGTACTAAGTCCTTTCAACGTTTAAACTTGTAAAAGCCTTAATTCCCAACAAAAATGAGTATTAATAGCGAGCGTATATCTGGATAGGAATTTTATTATGATTAGCACTATAACCTGGAATTCCACCCCAAAAAATGTGGGTTTTCTTTAGATCACTTTAGGAATTCGGGTATCTATTATTGATACCCAAGATAGTTTATACCTTTAGTTTTCTGGTGTTAAGGAGTGAGCAGTCACATGTGTCTATTCTATTGTTACAGATGTGTACGTGTGGTATTCGTCGCCTTTTCTGGAGCATTGAGATTAGTATTAAATTATATGAGTTTACCGGTAGTATATTAAATTCTAAAACTTGTTTTTGTGATGCATCCCGAGATCGCATAGTAAGTACTAGGATTTTCTTGATAAGAGGCATTAGGATTAACCCATATTTTAAACCTGTAATTGTTATGATGGTTAACGTATATAAACTATCACACCCTTGCCATGCACTCATTATTAGTACAGGATACCCCTAGTACAACCCTCTGAGCCTATCCTTTTTCACGGTTCTCATAATTTTTTGGTGGATTCCAGATCATTAATGAAGAACATTGTTAACGCTTAAACCAATCGTTACACTCAAATCGCCTTAGCCTACCTTGTATGTACTCACTTTTAGTACATTATTATGTTAACCCAAGTTAATTATTTGAGTATACGGTTGCTAAGTCCTTTTTTAACCTTGTCTAATATACAGTTTTGGGTCGATTGCGGAGTCATGGTAGTAGTTATTTCGCGAAAGTTTTAGGGGGAAGAAAAGTAGTTAATACCCCAATACATTTGTTAGATGAGTCTTACATGTTATTCTGGATCACCTCAAATCGGGTCATTAGTTAGATTGTAAATATCGAGTATGTAAAAGCTCAAGTGTAGGGGTACGTGTTATAAACCTCATGTTATGATGTATTATGTTATTTAAAAAAAGAGAAAAATAGAAAAGAAAAAGAAAGAGATTGGTGTAGAGTTATGTAGAGTTTGTATATCTTCGTGAGGTTTGGTTAGCAACCAAACATAGTGTATTGTGAATTGTAAATAACTTAGCTATCCTTTCCACTCAAAATTCACCCAATAGGCCACCCAAATGTTATCCCAATCCGTATCTGTTTCCATTATATGTTATTTACATCTACCACCCCACAACCTTTTAAAAGACCTATTTGTAGTAATGAATAATGCTTGCGCTAGCCGGTGAAGGTTGATCCTATACCATGCCTATGGTATATTTATATGCTATGACAGGTAATGAGGTGTGATTTTCTATTTTCCCTTAGGTTATAATTTATTATACAACCGAGTGAAAGAAAGAATCCTAAACACTTATGTGAGATGCTAGTATATTCTTTCCTTGCTTTTAATTACAAGGTCTAGAAGGTTGTGTTGCAAAATACTTTTAAAGAGTAGGTAAAATGACCCCATATTGCTATTGTCTAGGTAGAAAAGCCATGTGCCTGAGGGATAAGCAAATCCAAGTGTAGATATTTGATGAGATGTTCTATTTTATACACTTTTTTTGGGGTCGGTTAACCCCCTAAATTGTGCATTTATGCCTAAAATAGGTACTTAATCATTCATTTTTAGGTATTTAGCATTTGGAAGGCATTTGGAGAAATATACATTACTTGGGCTCATTTAGAGAAGAAACGGACAAGACTACGGACTATACAACATTCTCAAGATTTTAGTTCTCAAGCGGTGGAGACTATGATCACAAATTACACGTGACGCCGTCACGACTCATCTCAAGACGGCATCACAAGATCTCAAGACGGCGTCAGAATGCACGACCCAGCCCATTATCTAGAATATTCTATTTATGACGGCATCACGATTAAAACGCGACACCCTAGTTCATTTAGCAGCTGCTAGGGACGATTAAAATGCGACGCCCTATATATAGAAATCTGTTTTTAGGGTTTTAAGTGTGTAACTTTAGAGTAAAAGAAAGGGACGAACCCTAGTTCATGTTTAGCAGCTGTTAGGGACGATTTTAGGGCCTCAAAACCTTATGTTAATCTCTTCTTTTATGTTTTTAATCAAGTAGACTATCTTAATCATTACACAATAGTCTTGTTGTATGGGGACTTTTATCTGTTCCTTGCTTTATCTTTACATGATTGGCTAAACTTTATTGTGTTTATTGATGGAATTTGTATGAAACTTAGGATGTTAGATCTTCGTTTGGTGTTGTGCTTCTTGTGTGATATATGATGGTTAGGTCTAGAAAACCAGCTTTTGTCTGTATCATGTTGTATATCTAGGAAAACATGATTGTCTAGAAATGGATACATTGGGTAAACAGTCTTCATACTACTTGACCCTTTATGGTTGTCCACTATTATATATGTCAAATGATTTAATAGTACTCTTAGGGGCCTTGTAATAGTCTTCATACTACCTTACTTGTGCGTTACCTTAACGGAATATTAAATAGACGGTGGGTTCGTTATTATTGTTCATGACTTAGGATAATTATTACATAGATCATTACAGTGTGCATAGCAACAACACTAAGAGAAGAAAATCTAGGGAGTAATACATGATTAAAAACACATCTTGTATTATATTGTTATACCAGTAGTTGAGTTATCATTTAGTTTAAAAGCTAAAAACCAAACCTAATCTTCTCAAACATATGATTTCCTGCTTTCTTATAATACAAAATACAAATTAATAATCTTTCTTACCCATGTTTAATTCTGTCTAGACCGTGTTCAAGCCATATCCAACCTATTCCCCGAGTGAATGATTAACAACCCCCAAGTCTTGCCTATACTACTACTACACCGTTTAGTGCTCTACTCCAAGGGTTGTTAAACTTTGGTGTTGATGTACTACGACGAACCGAATTCAATAGGCTTGGTGGGTTGTAATAGGGGTATCCTGAATAAAGTGAGGTGTAATATTTGTTGAGATAGGGTGTGGGACAGATATTTAGTCTATTGGTAACCATAATAACCAATTACAAGTTTAAACATGGGTTAATCTTGGTGCCTTTTATTCTAGAAATCCTAATACTTACGATGCGGTATCGGGATGCAACTCAAAAAAGTTTTTAGAATTTAATTTCACCGGGTACACTATTATAATTTAATACGGATGCCAATGCTCCAGAAAAGACGACAAAGACCATAAGTAACATCCGTAACGACGGATAGGACACATATGGAATGCATTCGAACTTACGCGGAGAAAGCTAAAGGTGCAAATTACTATTGGGATGATCATTAATTTATACCGATTTCTACAGATCTAAAGGCGAACCTCATATTTTTTGGGTGGAATTTTGAGGGTTTTTGTGCTAGTCATACACATTCCTATCCATGAGCGCTATTAATACTCGGTTTTCATCGGTATGTGTCATAAAAAAATTTAAATTTGGGTCAAAAATACCTTTTTATGCTATGTTTTGATATATTACCCATCGTTTTAAAGACAAAGCAAATGGAAAATGAAAGAATAGTTTCTAAGACTTATTTTCCCCCTACACTTAAGTTGAACATTGTCCTCAATGTTCTATAGAAGTACCCGTAAAAACGAATTAAAGAGAAAGAAAAAAAAAAAAAGAAAACTAGTACTCCCCTGGTTTGCTCAATAATGAAGAAGAAACATGCGATAACTGGTTAAATCATCTTCCAAGAGTCGTCTAATGAAAACATCTTGTCAAATATAACATGTAAATCAAAGAAAAAGACAACTACACCAAGCGTAAAATCAACAAGATAGATATGAATACAATAAGAGTTTAGGGTTTCGACTCTATGAAAGCAGTAAAGATAGGATAAGAGTAATGATATAATTATAGGTTTATGAAGGTTTACAAAAGAAGTGTGTGTGTGTGTGTGTGTGTGTGTATTGCACATTTTATTTTTCAAAAATACTTAAAGATTTTTGAATTTTCACATTACTGGAGACGTGACGCCGTCAGGTTTTATCCTGACGCCATCTCCAGGCACTGTGAAAAATTCCTCTTCGTTTTTAATGAGAAATTTCCTGTACGTAATTTTATTAGTAAAATCTGAAGAAAATACTAAATTAAAATGCATGTGGAATTAATCGTTTCAATCACTATGACTCGAACTGACGTGAATTAATCTAAACATTTATTTTTAAATGTTTGAATTGTTCTAAAAAACCGGGATATTTCATATACTTATTGTGTTGCAATATACTATTTAATTGCAAATAAAGAAGAAGTTATAAACAAACAAAGCATTATACAAAATAATTCAAAACATAATAAAACAAAAACAAGAATTAAAAAAACACAAGACACTCCTAATATACGGGAAAATAAATATTGGGTTGCCTCCCAATAAGCGCTTTTCTATATTTACGAGTCTTGTAGCTAGAATCGAGTCACAGTCCTTACGTTGTATTCAAGAATCGCTCGGCATGTCCGTTGTGAATAAGTCATTTCTTTCATACTTTCTTTCCACTTGGTATTGGGTCCAGGTTCAACTGTTCTTGTACATAAATTTGTTTTTTCGCACGCATTCTTGAACTGTTAGTTAGATCTCTTTGATATTTGACAAAGGATGGGTTGGGATCTTTACTCCTTGATATGTGCCCCCAATGTTTCAAACCTAGGTATTGTGCATAGCATTTGGAATGTGTAATTATCAAAGATCCTATTGAAAGACATTAATCCCTTAGCGCAATCATATTCGAGTTTAGTGATTTTCCTAAAGGGTTTACCCATTACAATTTCAGCCTTATTTATATGAATAATGTTGGGACTTAAAAGACTTCAAGGATTCTTAGAGTTACTACTGCTCAGGTACATGATGGAAATTATGCTATGTTAGTATAATTTAGTACTATTAGTACAAAGTTACTGCTGTTAGTTGAAGTTAAGACTACTCAGAGTTGAAGACTGAAATATAAGCTAAGTAGTTAGTGCTGCTAGTAGTAATGTTAAGACTGCTACTACATGTTACTACTGTGAGTATATATTAGTACTGCTAGTACTAATGTTACTACTGCTTATGTTTATCAGTACTGTGGTAAAAGGTTTATGTGCTGGAATTACAACTTGCTAGTAGACTTGATACTGGTCAAAGGATTGAAGACGGTTTAAAGAGCATTCAAGATTGTTTGGAGAACAAGAAGTACCCTTTTGTGAGATTAAGTATTGAGATAATTTTGTACAAGTATTATTCATAATTGTATTTGTTTATGAGATGAGTTTACGATTTAGAAAAGATTATGATTCTTAGGAATGTAATTGTAAGCCGACTAGGATCTCCGTTGTCCAAACAAAAAGGAGGTCCTAAGGCATTAGTTAAGATAACAGTTGATTATATAGTTGTCCATAGTGTCAATGTCGATTTAGAAAAGCTTAAAGGTTGTAAACCCTAGTATAGTGAGAGTACTCGTATTATTTATCTAATAATATTAGAGCGTTTGGTTATATCTTTGTTTATACACGATTACTGTTTTATTCATAATACTTCTAGATATTAAGGTGTAGATTCCGGATACACTTTAGTATACATACAGAGTTTCTACAACAAGTTATTTTGGATTTATCCAAGGTAATTTGACCTTAGACACCTAAAGAATCGATCAAGGATTGGATCAACAAGTAGTGGTTTTCATAGTTTTGCTTGGGAAACTTTAATCTAGAAGCCATGGAATTTGAATCTGCAAATAGTAATACTACTGCTAAGCTACCCATACTCAAACTAGGTGAGTATGAGAATAGGGTAATAAGAATTATAGCTAGTACTTCCAGATCTAAGATCTGCTCTATATGGAGGTCATAGAGAATGGTATTCTGGTGGTATCTTGTTCAAACAGCACAAGAGAATGGTACTTCAGTTACAAAGAAGTATGTGCATGTAACTGCTAAAGAAAAGACAAATAAGAAGAATGATGTGAAGGCTAGAAGCTTGCTACTCATGGCTCTTCCCAATGAACATCAACTTACATTCAGTCAGTACCCTGATGCTAAAACAATGTTTGCTGCCATTGAAACACGATTTGGAGGTAATAAAGCTACTAAGAAAACTCAGAAGACACTTTTGAAGCAGCAATATGAAAATTTCAGTGCATCAAGTGCAGAGTCTCTTGACTCTATCTTTAACAAGATTCAGAAGACTTAAATTTTGGGTGTGGTCATCGCTCAAGAAGACTTAAATTCAATTTTTTTGAGCAGCTTGCCTCCTCAGTGGAACACTCATGTAGTTGTCTGGATGAATAAGCCTGAAATTGAATAAATGAGCATTGATGATTTGTACAACAACTTCAAAATTGTTGAACAAACAGTAAAGAAATATGTTGGTGCAAGTAGTGGTGCTCAAAACTTGGCCTTTATGACTGCTCCAAGCACTAGAAGTACTAATGATGCTAACACTGCTAGTCCACAAGTTAGTACTGCTAGCCCTAATGTTAGCACTGCTAGTCCTCAAGTTAGTACTGCTAGCTTCAGTGATAATGTTGTGTATGCTTACATGGTTGAAAATCCCAATGGTTCTAATCTTTTACATCAAGACTTAGAGCAAATTTATGAAGATGATTTGGAAGCAATGGATTTAAAGTGGCAGCTCTCTTTACTAAGTATAAGGGCAAAGAGGTACTATCAGAGGACAGGCAAGAAGATTTTCATTAATGCTAATGATACTGTTAGGTATGATAAATCCAAAGTAGAGTGTTTCAACTGTCATAAGATGGGACACTTTGCTAGGGAGTGTAGAGTACCAAGAAGCAAAGAGGGTGAGTTCAGAAATCAAGACAACACCAGGAAGCAAGGAAACAATGAAGACACATCTTCAAAGGCAATGTTGGCTATAGATGGTGTAGGTTTTGACTGGAGTGACATGGCAGAAGAGCTAAGTTTCAGACAAAACATGGCTTAATGGGTTTTCATATCAGAGGTATACAATTGATAAAACTTGTTCTAAAAATTGTCTGAAAAAATATGAAATCTTAAGAAAAACAGTGTAATGATTTGATTTGTTAAGCTTTAATCAAAACTGAATTTATCAGCAGCTACTTATAAAAGTGGTTTGCAACAGTATAAAAGAACCAACTTATCACATATAGAAAGAATGAGGTTCTTTTTAGTGAAGAAGTTGCAGTTCTTAAAAGAGAAGTAGCTTGCAAAGACTATGAAATAAATGTGCTTAAAAGTGAGTTTGAAAAAGTTAAGCAAGAAAAAGAGGGCATTGAATTTAAAATTAAGAAATTTGATAAAGCCTCAAAAGACCTAGACAAGTTGTTAGAGAGTCAGATAACTGACAAAAGTAAAAAGGGTTTGGGGTATAATGTTGTTCCTCCACCTCATCCTTTAATCTATAATCGACCTAAAAAGCTTGATTTGTCTTATTCTGGTCTTGATGAATTCAAAGACCCGGAATTCAAAAGTTATGGTTCTGAGGATCATAAGCAAGTGTCTAACATTGTTTGTGATAAAAAATCAGATGCTTCTAAGAAAAATTCTGATGACTCTTTGGTAAAAGAACAAGTATCAGAAGACACAAGTAGCTTTGTTGAGTCTCTACTTAATGTTGATAAAGAAACTATTTTTCTTGTTGATAAAAAGATAGAGTTTGTCAAACCTAAAAATCATGAAAAACCTGTTAAAAAGTCAGTTAGGTATGCTAAGATGTATAGATCATAAAGTCCTAGGGGGAATCAAAGAAACTGGAATGGACAGAAGTCCAATCAACTAGGAAGTGATTTTGTGATGTATAACAAAGCTTGCTTTATTTGTGGGAGTTTTGACCATGTGTAGATTAACTGTAATTACCATCAAAGGGAAAGGATGGTATCTAAGAATAATTACAATATGGTGGATTATGACTATTATGCCAAAACCACACACCCTAGTGCATACAGGAATATGACTCCAAGAGCAGTTTTGTTGAAAACTGGCCTCACACCACTTAATACTGTTAGGCCTGTTAATACTGCTCACCCCAAACCAGCAGTTCATAGTGCTAAATCAATGTCACATTTTTTTAAACAAGCACAATCAACTGATCAGAGGCCCTTTTATAAGAAAACAACATTAACTAGCAGATATGTTAATCAAAAGCTTAATACTGCCATGAGACACTATCATACTAAAAGGCCCAGAGCAGTTAATACTGTTAGGTCATGTACAGCACCAGTTAATGCTGTTAGGGAAAAAAGGGTAAATGTTGTTAAGACCTCAGCATGTTGGGATTGGAGACCTACCAAACCTAATGGTGCATCCCTTGTTTTAAAAAGACATAGCTATATTGATGCACGAGGCAGATCCAAGTCAATAATGGCTTGGGTCCCCAAAAGAAACTAAGGTGGTGTTTGTTTTTTAAAAGTTGCCTCTTAATCTGTCTCGTTCAGACGTAGTCAGACATTTTGGTCATTAAGTGCGTTTGTTTTTTTATTTTCATTCAAAGGCGGTTAGAGGCTGAAACCTCTTACCCAACAAGATGGGGAGGGGATGTCTTACTACCTCTTAATGTGTTTTCTCTTTTCGTGGTAGAATTTCTAGTAAAGGAACACTTAAAATTGATAGTCTTGATTTTGAAGATGTATACTTTGTTAATGAGTTAAAATTCAATCTTTTAGTGTCTCCAAAGATGTGTGACAAAAAGAACTATGTCCCTGTCTTACTGACACTGAATGTCCTTGCTTATCTCCTAATTTTTTTTTTTTATAAGTTGGCCTGAGGAAAGTCAATCTATCTTTCTAGGATTACAAGTACATAACAAAAAAGATGGAATATTTTATCAGTCAGGATAAAATGTACTGACTCTTGAAGAAATTCAACTATACAGATGTGAAATCTGCTTCTATTCCTGTTGATTTGGAAAAGCCTTTAGTCAAAGATGGAGATGCTGATGATGTTGATGTACATCTCTATAGATCTATGATTGGGTCCTTGATGTATCTCACAACATCTAGACCAGATATTATGTTTGCAGTATGTGCATGTGCCAGATTTAAGGTTACTCTAAAGACATCACATCTCTTAGCTGTAAAGAGAAATTTTAGATATTTGAAAGGCAAACCAACATTAGGCCTTTGGTATTCTAGGGATTCACCATTTTAACTAGTTGCTTATACTGATAGTGACTATGCTGGAGCAACTCAAGATAGGAAGTCTACAACTAGAGATTATCAGTTTTTGAGAAACAGGTTGATATCATGGAAGTGTAAGAAGCAAACTGTGGTTGCCACTTCTACAACTGAAGCTGAATATTTAGCTGCTGCTAGTTGATGTGGACAAGTACTCTGGATTGAAAACCAATTGCTGGATTATGGGTACAATTTCATGAATATTGTCATTAATATTGACAATAACAGTACTATCTGCATTATTGAAAATCCTGTTCAACATTCTAAAACAAAACATATAGAGATTAGGAATCATTTTATAAGAGATTGCAATGCTAAAAAGTTAATACAAATGGTTAAAATTCATATTGATTATAATGTTGCAGATCTACTTACAAAAGGTTTTGATGCTAGAAGGTTTCAGTACTTGATCTCAAGTATTGGAATGCTTAATCCTTAATGTCTACATCTCTTTATGTTTTTGTAAAAGTTTTGTAAAGAATTAGTATTGTTAGTCTTGTCAATTAGTACTGCTAAGTATAATTAGTACTCTGCTGAGTTGTATACTTAAGACTAAACTTGTTTTAACAACTGTTGGTCATACTTAATGTTGTCAAGAAGAAAATACTTTGGCTTGTGTATTTTTGGTTATGGACTAACACCTGCAAGTAAAGCATATTGAATACCTGATGTTGAATGCTTCACCTTTAAAGTAATGCTAAGAGGAAGTTAATGTTCTTGGATAACAGCTTTTAACTTTTATTCATTGGTTATGCATAAATATGGATTCCTCATAAAATCACCATGTCTATCTTAGTCCTTTTCTATGTGCTTGTGATGAATATGAGGCATAGTTGTTGTATAATTATTTAAACAAAGTTAATACTGTTAGATATTCATAATACTGCTAAGCAAAAAATTACTACTCTAGCCTGCAAAAGATCCTCATGAATTCTCACATGTCTATCTAGTCGTTTCTAGTGTGCTTGTGATGAATAGAGGCATGTCGTTGTAAAATTATTGAAGACATAGTTAAAACTGTTAAGATATATATTACTACTGCTAAGTATAATTAGTACTGGTAGTTATACTTAAGACAGCTAGTTAACACTGTTAGTCATGATTAAAACTGACAGGCAAGTCAAAAAGAGGTCGGGACACTAAGGTACCTCAGTCTGGTGTTCCCCCTGTAAAGGTTGGTGATGAGGCTATCCATAAGGAGTTGGGTGACATAATGGAAAGGGCTTCCACTATTGCTTCTAGCTTAGAAGCAGAGCATGACAGTGGTAACATCAAATAAGACCCAATCCATGGTAACACTTAATGGATCAAGTTCTTAGGAAATTGGTTCAGGTAGTGGTCCCAGGTGCCAAGATACCATTTTGGGGGATGTGGATGCTCAAACTAGGTTTGAGACTACATCTAAACAGTCCAATAAACCACCTCTCTCAAGAGGTTACACACTTGGAAGTGGGGAGGATAATATGAAACTATTGAAATTGATGGAACTTTGTACAAAACTGTCAAATATGTTGCATAAAAACAGAAAGAGTGATTTGGTGAGCCAAAAGAAATGAGAGATTAAGTGAGCTTAAAAAATAGAAAGAGAGATGTGTGAATAAAAACAAAAATGAGTGATTATGTGAGCAAAAAGAATTGAGAGATATTGTGAGCATAAAAATAAAAAGAGAGCTTGTGAGAAGAATCAATTGATGATTGAAGTCCTTTTTGGAAAGAAATTGAAGTTAATGCTGGTAACTTAAAAACTTAATGTTGTTAGTCTTAGGTTATTGGGTTACTTACTACTGTTAGGCATAACATTGTGTTGTCAGTTTAAGTTAATGCTGTTAGGACTAATTTAGTGTTGCCGGTTCAAATTAATGCTGCTGAGGGTGATTCTATAAATACTTTGATTTAGGGTTTCATTCAATTATTTATTCGATTTCAATCATTCAAACACTCTCTAACCATAAACCCTAACTCAATTTCATCTTTGATCATCAAAACACAACACAATGTCAACCTTAACTTTTTCTGATACTCACAACATGGTCACATTCTTGGAAAAACCCATTGAAAGTGATGGGTTTCATGAGATTATTGATTTTTTGAATGCTAATCAAATTCGTTATGAAAGTGATGGGTTTCATGAGATTATTGATTTTCTGGTCAACTGCAAAGGCAAAAACGGTTAATGGTGAACGTCAG
>BQNB010042092.1:0-46347 GCA_026074375.1 Tanacetum coccineum | reverse complement strand
CAACGGATGAGTCGATATGTTATCGTTGTACATTAGACGTCCAACGGACGAGTCGATATATTATCGTTGTACATTAGATGTCCAACGAATAAGTCGATATGTTATCGTTGTACATTAGATGTTCAACGGATGAGTCGAGATGTTATTTCATTATAACGATGATAGTCATATCAAAGGTAGCAAAACTACTTAGAACGAAAATGATTTTGTCAAAGAACGAAAATGAACCAACTCCCACACGCGATCTTGATCTAAAATTTTGACCAATTCCTCTTGTAGCCCTATACTCCCGCCAAAAACTCCCGCCAAATACTCCTGCCAAAAAATCCCTCCAAATACTCCCGCCAAATACTCCTGCCAAATACTCTCGCCAAATACTTCCTCCAAAAAACTGTTTTTTTTACCATAAAAGTAGATATTATCCTCACAATCACCCACAGATCACACACATTCTTACCCTCACAACCACAAACATATCACACTGTTATTATGGTGAACATGGTGCCATATGAAGCTTTTGCGTGTTCTTGTAGAGCCGGAGATGTAGTTCTGCGAGAATCGTATAAACCTAAAACCCATGGTAAACTATACTATGCATGTCCACAATCAAAGGTGAACAATCACATGCTTTTTCTGTGTAATATATAAATAATGTAGTTAGTTGTTAAAACTTATTATCTTTACTCTTTAATAGCCTCGCGAAAACACTTTCGGATGTAAATTTTATGTGTGGAAGGAGGAACAAGTCCGTCTACTAGTTGGTTCTCCTGGAGCTTCAACGACTACAATTTATTCTCCATGATCTTCATCGACTCCAATTTATTCTCTAGGATCTTCAACACCTCCACGCTATTCTCCAAGAGCTTCAACATCTCAAAGCTATTCTCTGAGAACTTCAAGAAATGCAGAGTGCTCAAACTGCAAGTACTTGCTTGATAAGATAACAGTGCTCGAGGCAATGGTGGATATGTATATGCATCCGGAACAACACACAGTTAATTCAGCCGCACTATTTCACGAAGTTTACAATAACATGGGAAAACTTGATTTGGAATAGTTTGTCATTTGGAATGTAATTTGTATGCTTTAAGCGTCGGTTTATAAGTCTCGTATGATTATCGTTCTAATATGTTTAAGTGTCTATTTGTAAGTCGCTTGTGTTACTACAAGTGGTATGTATAATATTTAACTAAACGAATGTTTGTTTTTGTGTTACTTGACGAATGCACATCTTGAAAAACTGTACGGTATATCATGTTCAACTATAGAATGGTAGTGCATATCCTGACTGAACCAAGAAAACGGAGTGTTTTTTTTATATATTTATTATTTAAAACCGCACAACGAACCGAGAAAACGGAGTTTTTTTATATAGTTATATGTTAAACGCATATTTTAAAACCACACAAGAAATCGAAATGTTTTTTTAGTATTTATATATTTTAAATAATAATTATATATTTTATAAGTATCTTTATAAATTATTATTTATAAAATCTATAATTATAAAATATATTTTATAAATAATAATGATTTAAAAGTACAATTAAATATTTTTAATAAAATATACAATCACGGGCGACATGTCGCCCGGGAACATCGGTGAGAAATTTTTTAATAAAAAGTTTAAATAATTATTATTGTTAAATTTTAATTAAATGTTTCCCGGGCAACATGTCGCCCGGGATAAGCTAACACATTTTAATTAACGCTAATCACAACGATTAAACATTCACGTGAATTAATTTTTTTAATAAAAACTTTCCCGGGCGACATGTCGCCCGGGAAAACTTAGCGGGAAAAATTGCCGCCAAAATTTTCGTTGATTTTTTTTTGTCAAATTTAAACCAAGTTATCCCGAGCGCCCGGGAAAAGATATTCAAACTTTGACTAAAAAGTCTATCAGAATTGGTGCCACGTCACACGGATTTTTGTCGTTTAGTGGTGTTTCCCGGGCAACAAACTGCGTCACATGTTCTACTTTTTCTTGTAGTGAATAGATGATTGGAAGAAAGTACCTAAGATTGATAAAACTCAGTTATGGTTGGAAATCAAGGTATATTATCTTAACACCATTAGTTAGAATGTCACAAAATTACTATGTTTATTAACATATTTTCATTTTCATTTCTACATTAATCAGGAGCATTTTAGGCTTAAGAATGACGACTGCAAAAAACAAGTGCTCAAGCAGTGCAACCATTCTTGGAAAAGTTTCAAGAAGGATCTTCGTACAGATTACATGTATAAGAAACTTAGTCCTTGTGATAAGTATACGTTTATTGAACCTAATATTTGGGAACAGTTCGTGAAGATGGAAAGTACCCCTGAAAAAATGGTTCGTCTTACTTTATAGTGTATTATTATATGAAAATGTTAGCTGCAATTCATTGCAGCCCATTCGGTGCAATTTAACTACAAAAATAACGTTTTTTGAGTCTTTATATTAGTATAGTGGATTCTGTTTGTGATCAAGACAACAAGGGCGCGAATGCCTTTTTAGATCACTAACTTTTATAATGTAAATATCAAAGAACTAATGTCAAAATAATTTGTTTAATTTCAAAAACTAAAATGTTTTTTCATCATTTTTGTGTATATGTTGTTATATCCTCGTAAACTAACATGGCTTACTATTCCTATGTCAAGGCGAAACATGCACTAGGGAAGAAATGGGCCAAACTCAAGAAAAATCCTCCAAGGCTGGGCCCAAAAGGGTATCGTGGAAACATAGATAAATGGGAAAAAGAGAGAGCTTCTGAAGAGCTTTGTACACCTGTCCATAAGATACCCGATCGCCGTGGGAGATATTATTGTTTGGCAAGGAGAGTACATGACAAAGTAAAAGGATTGATGTTATCGCCTGAAATGCAGGTTATTGCGGATAACCTGGTAAGGCATTGCAACCTTCAAACTTTATTGTTAATAGTTTACGCATTAACTGTTTCTGAATATTGTATTACTTGCATACAATTACAGAATTAATTAACAGTTAAGAAGTTGAAGATGGCGTGGATCCATTAATTATGGTGGTAGGACCTGAGCACGGTGGTCGTACTAGGGGGGTAGGACACCTTGTGGGCTTTAAACAGGGCATAGAGGGATATGTTGCAAAGAAGAGAAGGTATTGCGAAAGAGAAAAAATAACGGAGATTGTAAACAAAAAAATAAAGGAGGCACGCGAAGAAATGGATGCTGAGTATGAAGAGAACCTTGCAAGAGCAATTAACGAGATGAAGTCCAGCCATGTTTCTAGGTCCATACATAAGATTTTGCAGCAGGTGAAAACGCAATCGAACAAATGTGGTTTCCTGAACCCGTATACGATTCAAGACTCCGTGTGTATGTTTGACAGTTTAGTTGTGAAAAACTACTTATTGCAAGCGATGGACTCAAGCCATCATAAATTGTTTTATCTTGCACCATACGTTGATGCAACCCATTTGACCTTAAGCTGAAACAACCAAATCAATAAATTAAATATAAGAGCCTGCCCAATGTCAATCAGAAACTCATAATAGAGAACATCTTGAAGGTGTGAGGATCTAGCGAACCTTTTGTCTTAAAATTCCTAAAGAATCACGATTTCCAAATACTCGTGTTTTGCTGCTAATTTCCCGTAGTTAACATAGTGGTACACTGATAATAATAACTTATAATGAACCAGACCTGATGAAACCAGATTGCTCTTTGTGAATATTTTTTTCATTATAAGTGTATTATATATTTTCTAATAATATATGTTTTGTAGGAGGCTAGCAAATGCCAGTTGTTTCTCCCCTACGGGACCACGAAGGTTCTTTGTGCTATGGGGATGGTGTATCCCGCAAAGATCCGATCATTTCTTTCTTGACACAGTTATACAAAAGTTGTTTAGTTTTATTCAATGGCCCAAGAAGTATATGGAACTCACTAAGGTCCAAACCGAATAGTTTAATACATTAGGAGAAATCTTGTTTAGTTTTATTCAATGGCCCAAGAAGTATATGGAACTCACTAAGGTAAACTGATCTACATAAGATTTTTTTTATAATATTGTAGTAACATTTAGGCACTATAATAAATGTACTTTGACAACAGGCCTTCAACTCCAACCAAACAGGAAACAAGAAGATCGTGGCAGCAAATACCTCCACCCAAACTGCAACCAAGCAAATTGTGGCAACAAATAAAGAATCTTCTACCCAAAAACAAACATCACCAAATTTATCTAGACAAGAAGGGCCATCTAACTATATAGCAGCAGCTCCGCCGACCAAGAGGGCACGCCCACTCAATTCGGTATGTACAATTATGTGTCTATGCTTCACATGATCTGGTTCGAGTCTAAATGGCTACTGTATTAACGGGTTGAACATAATTTTAGCATTTCATTAATACTTCACATGTTCTATTAGTGTTAGAAAACTGCCTTTTAGCATTTAAACAAAACTTTGAGTGAAGATTGGTGACAATAATCATGCTAAATACCATTAATAACTTTGAGTGCATGCTAGCAAAGAAAAAGAAGAGCTAATTAAGAAACTGAACAGCTATCGTGTTCAGATCCATAAGAGAGTGTTTCTTCGAAGTTCTTACGAATGTTGGATGCGCAGCCAAGATCCTACTCGTCCTATACATGTGTAGTTCGGAGATCGTGTTTTTGGTGAATCAAAGTCCTTTTCAGTTTTTTGTTCCCCCACTATGATCGTTCTGTTGCTTTTTACGAATGGGATGGGCTTAAAAACTCTTCCATTATAACTTTGTTTGCAACGTAAGTCGTAGGCGATTACCAGATTTTATTTAAACATATTTTGGGATAATTTGTTATTTTACATTTTATATATTGTCATGTTTCTAGGTCCATACATAAGATTTTGCAGCAGGTGAAAACGCAATCGAACAAATGTGGTTTCCTGAACCCGTATACGATTCAAGACTCCGTGTGTATGTTTGACAGTTTAGTTGTGAAAAACTACTTATTGCAAGCGATGGACTCAAGCCATCATAAATTGTTTTATCTTGCACCATACGTTGAAAGGTACGATATGCAACACTATCTATTATTGCTTTATGACTTATGTAAAGTATTTATACTAAAATGTCGTATCTCATTAGTAAACACTGGAATCTGTTCATAATTGTACCTCAACAAAACACGGGGTTCATTTTGGATTCTGATATGGAAGGGAAGAACGAAACAACACTCGTTCCCCAAAACAGTAAGTAACCCGATAATGTATCTTTTAAGTTCATTTTGCCCTTCTGGCTGAATATGAAGAAAAAAATGCTATACTTAACATGTTATATGATATACAGTAGAGCTGAGCAAATAGACCGGTGGACCGGACTGGACCGGAAAACCGGACCGACCGGACCGCGGTCCGGTCCACGGTCCGAGGTTTTGGACCAATTTGGTCTTCGGTCCGGTCCGGTCCGACCAAAAACCCGAGATTAAGCCTTACAGGACCGGACCGGACCGAGGACCAAACCGGACCGGACCGACCCGGACCGGACCGTAGCATTTCGGTCCGGTCCACGGTCCGGCTTTTTAGACCATTTCGGTCTCGGTCCGGTCCGGTCCTATCCGGTCCGGTTTTGGACTGTTGTTCACCCCTAATATACAGTATGTTATATGCTTTTCTAATGCTTATTAAATTGATATCTTTGTATGCAATTTTTGATTGAATTAACTGGCGCACACAATTTTGATTAAACGGAGTTATACATCTAACACAAACTAGACACATAGTTTGGTGACCGAGAAAATTGCTTGTGGCTGTTATTGGAGAAATACTCCTTTTGATATTTAGTAATTTTATACTATCACTGGATATGTAAATAGATAATTAGCACATATGGCACTAGTACAATGGTTTGATTGGTTTTTCTATTCTCTTTGAAAGGGTTTGTAAACAGAAATGAGCACTACGGTTTTAGTAGTTCATCTGCACAACTGGAATTGAAAGTAGGCAGAAAAAAGTGTAGGTTTTATCTGAGGAATTTTGATCGACGTAACTAGCAAGATAAGCATCTCTATTAGTACTCAACACTAGTATTTTCTTTAGCTAAAGTATATTTTTTTACAGTAAAGATGCAAGGCCTTGAAAATCAAGGCGAGCTGCATTTATGTTACGGGATTGATAATTGTAACTAGGGTTTATGTTTGCTTTGTTAGAAGTCACACTTCTCGCACACCCAGAACCATCTGGTATTCTGGATGGTGCACAATCAGTCTCATGTATCTGGATTTTATGGAAACTGGGACTATCGCTATAATCACTCGAAATGTCAAGGCATGTACCTGGACTTGCCGAAATTTTTTACTGTTAAGAATGTATTGATGGATTCTATTACATGTAATAGAGAGATGAAAGAAGTCGCAATTTGGTGACTGGTTAGATAGGCAGGCCAATCACTTTAGATAGCAACACGCAACATTAATTATTCAATTCAAAAGGAAAAAATGGTATACTTGTTAATTTTACTTTTTATGTGTGACAAATATGAGTGTATTTTAGGACATACTTGACTTGTTCTATCAAGTGTTAACTTTTAGACTTTTACCTTTTAGTAGCCCTTTTCTCTTCATGTTGCTGATTTGTACAGAGACAACATAAGTGTGTATTCAGGTACATGATTTTGATAAAAAAAATATAGGGCGAGAAATGAACACATTTAAGGAGTTCATTTACTTCTTGCATCTTTGTACAATCCGAAACTTACATAGAGCTTAATGGATGTTTTTTTATAGATGCCGTGGAATGACAAGAAGCCTTTTACAATCAAGGAGTTGGACGACATCGTGAGCTCGTGCGTTTCGGTGTGTGGCATCTAATGATCAGTCATGTTAGTGTTTCGGAAAGGTTGACATGTGCTCATCATGTCATTTTGTATATCTCCTTTCCCTTAGCTCAACAAAACATTTGTTGTGAAACTGTTATGATGTCTATAATTAGTGATATTTAGTATGTTTTAACTCCATAGGACCTGTAAAACTGATCTTTTGATCTTCTATCCATTGGTTTATGCATAACCTTCATGGTTATGGTTTTGTTACAACTTTGTTTTTGCTTCTTGTTTATTCTTCTGTGGTTTTGTACCTGTAAGTGTACACAGGTGATATTTCTAATATAAAAAAAAATCATAGAGCCATGTTTTTGAAGCACAAAACCGGGGTCTATGTTAATTAAAAATGATTTTTTTTTAATCAAATAGAGCAAGGTTATCCAGCAATGAACCGGGCTCTATTGTACATCATAGAGCCCGTTTTAAAAACCGGGATCTATGGCGTTTCCTCATAGAGTCCCCCCCCCCTTTTTATCCCCCAGGCAAAAACGAACTCTATGAACCTTTTAAACCGGGCTCTATGTCAAATTTTGTAGTAGTGATCGTACGACATAAACTTTTCATTACATTTCCATCATCTTCTATCAAAACACGACTTGATAAAATATGTTTAACCTAGTGGAATTGAGCATCTTCAGTTAATGGCTCTTCTAACAGTTTTTTTAACAGAATTGCTGACGTGGGCACGTATCTCAGCATTAGTTGGGTTTTCCAAAAAGTCACGTATATAAGTAAAAAGTTCTGGCCACCCATTTTCACCACCAAACACAGTGAAAGCCTTCGCAATCATACGACACAAACTTTTCATTACATTTCCATCATCTTCTATCTTAACACGTCTTAATAAAATACCTTTAGCTGAAGATACTCAAATCCAGGTTAAACATGCTTTTCTTAAGTTGTGTTGTGACACAAGATGATGGAAATGTAAGGATAAGTTTGTGTCGTACGATTGCGAACGCTTTCACTGTGTTTGGTGGTGAAAATGGGTGGCCGGACCTTTTTCCTTATATACTTTACTTTTTGGAAAACCAAACTAATGCTGAGATACGTGCCACGCCAGCTTAAAAAAACTGTTAGAAGAGCCATTAACAAGCTTAAAAAAACTAATGGCTCTTCTAACAGTTCTTTTAACAGAATTGCTGACGTGGCACATATCTTAGCATTAGTTGGGTGTTCCAAAAAGTCACGTATATAAGTAAAAAGTTCTGGCCACCCATTTTCACCACCAAACACAATTAAAGCCTTCGTAATCGTACGACACAAACTTTTCATTACATTTCCATCATCTTCTATCTCAACACGACTTAATAAAATATGTTTAACCTGGTGGAATTGTTTAGCTAAAGACTCTTCTAACAGTTTTTTTAAGAGAATTGCTGACGTGGCACTGACACGTATCTCAATATTGGTTGGCTGTTCCAAAAAGAAGTAAATAAAGAAAAAGGTCCGGCCACCCATTTTCACCACCTGAAAGCCGACACAAACTTTTCATTACTCTTCTATTATCTTCTATCTTAAGACATCTTAATAAAATACCTTTAACGAGGTTTTTAGCACGATCACTAATGGCTTTCCAATCAGCTGTTCTAACAGCATTTCTAAACGTGTGCCAACATTAGGTGATTGATCTAATAAGTTAACTAATATAAGCATAGCAGCCTCCTTTAACAAATGATTATCACCCGCAACACACTAACCAGAAAGTTCCGGCCCCAATTTTCAACATCAAACACAATGAAAGCCTTCGCAAGCGTATGACACAAACTTATCCTTACATTTACATCATCTTCTATCTCAACACGTATTAATAAAGTATCTTTTACCTGGTTTTGAGTATCAACAAAATATTATTTGAATGCACGGGTTGTCTCAATATTCATTTATGTAATAACTTATAACAAAATATTATCTTTGATAGTCCACCTTATACACTACTACATAAATAGGAATCAAGACCCCCACATGGAGACCCTTCTACAAAAGACCAGGTCTTGATAAACTCCTTCACCCAACAAAATTGGATCAAGGCCGGTTTCATTATTCTAAACCGGTCTATGTTAGTAAAACATATCAAGACAGGGTTATATGGTAAACACCGGTCTATAAAAAGAACTATCAAGACCCGTTGCTAACTTAATAACACGTCTGTATTTGCTTTTCCTAGAAAGACCTTTTTCTAATCTAACACCGGTCTATCATTTATTTTTATGTATGGCGGGATATGAAAACTTAAATTTTCATCTCAAATTTTCATTCCCTCTTTAACACAACCAAACCCTAATAAGTCCCAAACCTTCTTCTCCATTATTGCTCCAGCCACCAAACCACCTCCACCACAAATCGCCATCACTATACCACCAAATCTAACTATGACCCCCCATCTACCGCCGAACAGAAACAGCATTGGCCACTACACCTCACCATCTCATCTCGTCTTCTTCTTGGAGAACACAAACATCAGCCGCAACCTTCCTCTCGAAAAACACCAAGTACTTCTATTTGTATTATTTTTTAACTTATAATCAGTTTTAGTTATCTTCATATTTCTCTGTTTTTCCAGATGTAGGTTATTTGACTAAAGGTTGAATGACAAATTAATGTAAAAGTTTTTATCAAAATGAGGGTAATTTAATAAGATTGGAATTTATCATAAAATAATTAAAACTAGGTGATGTTTCCATGTGTAAGCCTTTTGATCTGGTAATATTATATGCGCTTATGGGCCAAGGTTATATATAACTTTTGACTACAATTGATCATGTGACAAGGCTTTAACAATACAATGGTTGCTTTAACTTATGTTTAGCATGTTTTACTTATACAAGCTATTGTCGATTGAGTAATGTGATTCTGGTGTTGATGGCAATGATATCGTATTTACGTTTGGAAGACTTTGTTAAGAGCCTATAGTGTTAGCTAGATTAAAGGTTAACTGCTTTATAGACATCGGTTTTGAATGCAAAGACATTAACACAGTTTGTTCAAAGTCATTGTTCGTCATGATAGTGCCAAATACGAGGTTTACTCATTCAGATAGCATTTCCCAAAGACTGTGATTCTGCTTCAATGTTATGTTTTAGAACATATAGAAGTATAAATTTATTCTAGCACACTAAAGTTCAATCGAACTGTATGTTTTTAGGATATATATTCTGTACCCGTAACTGGCTGCATCTCCACAGTAGTTGGTTACTTCTCGGTTTCGAGCAGGTTGTATCTTCATAACAGGTCCTGGGTATCCAGTTGTTCTGGTCCTTGGTTCTTCCTATCAGGCTGCACTTTTGTGACATTTTTTGGCTTCGAGCTGTTTGTATCTTCATAACAGGTTCTGGTTTCGAGTTGTTCGGGTACTGGTTGCTTGTTGGTTATTGGTTTCAAGTAGGTTACCATTTCTTACGTATTGGTTGCTTATTGGTTGTTTATTGGTTATTTGGTTTCGGGTACTGGTTGCTTACTGGATGCTCAACAGGCTGCACTTTTTGTTGCTAATTGGTTTCAAGTAGGCTGCCATTTCTTAACAGTGCTTATAATTATAAAGCAAGTATGCCTCAGGAAGATTGAATGTAAGCTTAACACGTTTATAGCTTGTCATCGTTCTGTTCTTTTCAGTGTTCTCCTAATCTCAATATTAAGTATTTTTGGTGTTGCTTGTTGGTGACATGTTTAGATTGGTATTCTTATGAATTTGTTTGAGTAGCTCTTAATATTGATGATCACTTACAAACACATTGTATATCAGTTACCTTTACAGGATATGACTCCTATTAGAATGGAAGATGGAGGTTGAAGTTTTGGCTGATTGAAAGTGAAAGTGTATATCAGTTACCTTCACAGGAAAGTGAAGTTTTGGCTTGTTGAAGTTTTATCTTCAAGTAAGTTCATAAACCAAGATGTATCAATGAAAGTGATAAGCGCGAGTTTCTTGGTTTCTTTTTGACATGCATGATGTAACATACCTTTACATGTAATTACTTGAGTGTTTACGTATTGCTTTGCTAATTAAAAATGATTACGGGGCTGTTTCGGATTACTTATTTTAACTACTAAAATGGGACTGTTTTGGGATCGTTTGCAGAAAATTGAGCTCATAGATGCTTCGACTAATTACTATGGTAATGTTTAAGAAGGAGCTTAATCTTGTTTCCTTTGCTACTGGTTTTACCTAAAGTCATGTTTTATAATGTTTTCCTGTTTATTTTTCCTTCGTGTTTAAATGTTATCAAATTCTATTTAAATAGTAAGTTTTGTGATATATCCATTCACTATCAGTTGATGAAAATCTTGTCTTCTATGATTTCTGCAGATTAAGGATATAGTTCTTGCAGTTAAGAGAGCCTGCTATAAATCCAGATCACTTGCTACAGCTACTTAAATAAGTGTCTGCAACTTTTTTATGTTTCAGCTGTAACTTGTTTCATTTAGAGGTGACGAATGAATTAAACTTGTATACATATGAATGATGTATTTTGGTTTTCTAGAAATATTACTGAAATGCATGATTTTTTCAGATTGCTTATATCGAAGATGTTGGATTGCTTACTGAATACACTAATAGGGGCTGTTTGGGCTTGTTTTTGAAAAAGTAATCCCGAACAACCCCTTTTTTCTAAAAATAAAAATATATTAGAGACAGGTTTCTATCTTTAAAACCGGTCCATATTATGTTTTCCGGACGTGTTTTTAATCGTCCAACAGGTCTCAAAAACCAAATGCATACGTGTTTTTAATCGCCAAGCCGGTCTCAAACACCAAATGCAAACCGGTTTATAAACCGGTCTCGGTTTGATTTCACATGGAGAGCCCTCCTCATACAGACCATACGGAAAACTGGTCTCGATTTGGTTTAGAACGGGTCTTGGAAGCACTTTTTGTAGTAGTGTTACTTCGTCGATTATAGTACTTTGTACGTAATCTTTTTGCAATGTCTCTGTTTTCCTGTTTGGAGAATGAGTCTGTTTACAAATGTTATCTGTTTCAAGTTAGTTTTATGTAAACAAAATGTGTTTTGATAAGTAATCCGAACGTCGAATGTTATGATAGGCATAGCATAGACTCACACTCGATCTTATAAAGAATCATTAATTAGACCTGTTTAGAACAATGTTAACAACAACTTTCCTGACATGGCTCTTTATACCAGTCTTATTGATATGTATGCTAAATGTGGAGACATATATAGAAGCTGCAAAAATAGTAGTCAAGCAAGACCCATGCACCAGATGATATTGCTTTTGATAGGCCGAGCTTGTTTGTTTGAAGCAGTATGGATTGATTAATAACATGGAAGTGGAATTCTTGGAGCTTGTTTACTTTTAAAAAAGTCACTGGGTGAATATTTTGCTAAAAAAGTTATTGAACTGGACCTGAAAGCTCATACGCTACAAATGGTAAAATGGGATGATATTGGAACAAAGTGTGGAGACGATGAAAATCCCGTGTTGTACTTCAATTGAAGTAGATGGCATTGTTCATGAGTTTCTTGTTAATGTCCCATGAGCGATAAAATCTATGCTATGTTGGAAGAAACTAATTGATACACATCTTTAGTGCTAGGGAGATTGGCGAGGTGTATTGGTAGAAGTGAGTGAGGCTAAATGAGCTGATTATAATTCAGCTCCTTGTGTTAGTTGCTATAGCTCAAGTGTGAGGCTAAATGAGCTAATTATAATTTAGCTGCTTGTGTTAGTTGATATACCCAAGTGTTTTAGATTATGATAACATTGTATGGTTATCTCCAATGGGTTAAATTAAGAAAAACACAACATGCTTTGGAAAGCAACAATGTGGAACAAACGCCCAGTTCTGTGTACTAGATTGATGTTTTGTCAATATTGTTGTCATAACAATTTATATCAATTTCATAGATACTTGTTAAAAAGCCGACTTAAAAGCATAAAATTCAGCTTACATGTTCACCAAATTGACCCGTTTCCTTTTTACACAAGATTTTGATTCAACCTGTTAATTAGTAAATATATCGGGTCCAAACCATTGTAGAAGCGAGCACAAAGAAATAAAGGTAAGACTAGGAATTGGACATAACAAGCACAAGTAGTAGTACACTGCCATTCACGTGCCCATTGACCCAATCCTTGGCCCTAATTCAACCTCCACGGATAAACTTTGTGGATCATACCAATCTTAGATCTTAAAGGACTTGTATCCGTCTTCCGGGTTTTTCATTCCCTCTTCCCAGTCACCCATTGACCGACCACCAAAAACTACCTGGTGTATTCCCAAATACCTGCCAAATAAGAGCACAAAAAATGAACAAAGTCTAAATAAGCTAATAATACCAACCAGAGCTTGTGGACATTGTGTTGAGTTGGAAAGATGTACGGTCACGGTTGGGTAACAGGTCAATAACGGACGGATTCTGATTGAAACATGTCACTTATTTTATGTGGTGTCAGAATGGGATGGGTAGGTTTAACCCACATTCACTTTTTGGTGGTCTTTTATGTGGTGTCAGAAGAAGATGCTTACTCCGAACTCAATATAGTGAGGCAGTTGAGCAGCACATCAAGAGCAAAGTAATTAGAATAGTAACTATGTCTACCCTGTTGTTGAGACATTCAAAAGAATCTGTTACTAAATAGTTTCCCGCTGCGATAAATATTTTTTTTTTATTAATTTTTTTTAAGTTATGTCAAGTTTTATACCAGACTCGTCCCCAATTGTCTTGAAACTCAACATCGCCGACATCATGGAATGATGACGGCATCACATTGAAACTCTTATCCGTGTCATAGAGAGGAATGTATTCCATTGATGTATTTAAGCAGACCATAAGGATAATTTTTGCAATTTACTCTAAACAACCCTGTCTAGTATGTTACTACTAGTCTTCCGAAAAAGAAAAAGAAAAAAAACCCATGCAATTGTGAAGTAGAGTATTCTTTTTCATGTTTCTATCGACTGTTTTCTTCAGGTTCTTCTAAAGTGATTGTGGTTTTTTGGTTTTTCATGTTCATGGGAGGGTCACAAGATTCTTCTCCTAGGCGCAGGTGTAGCTCCCCAGAGCAAGTTCCGCCGAAGAAGAGAATGAGACTGATCCACAGACAACAACAACAACAACTCGAAAATTGATTAAGCAAGCTGCAATTACTCCTCCTCTCAAACACCTTCGCCTCACAATCTTGGCTGCATCTTTTGAGTTGCCTGATAAGATTTTCTCAAATCAAAATCTCAACACGTTAACTTTGGAACTTATAACCCCCTATGAGAATTATAACCATTCACCTTACTTTTGCTATCCTCGTCCTCCGATGCACCAACCTACGAGTACTTGTGTTGTCTTATGTCCACATAACTCCATATCTGCTTGATAATTTATTATATATGAATAAGTTACTTGAAACCATCTTCATTGGGGTAACCCGAGGCTTGAATGGAATCAAGGTAAATAACCTCCGTCATCTTTATGTGTTTGAGGTATGTCTTGGTCCTGATGCTTGGATTGATATTTTGGAAATTCATGATGCCCCATCTCTACGCTCCCTTGTATTTAAAACACCAATGTTTATGTGGGATTACCCTCCATCATCATTTGAAATCCGCACAATAGGAGGGATCTTGACAAAGTTACGATTAGATAATGTGCACATGGATGATGCATTTTCCAATATGATCAAATCCAACTTCCCCTTTCTAGAGGAGTTGACCCTTGAAATCAAGTCGTCCAGTGGCGAGATTTTGGATATCACATCTCTTACGTTGCGGAGGTTGATGTTAATTTTTTCACCCGACGAGGAAATCAAGGTACAAGTTTATGCTCCAAATTTACTTACTTACACGCACTTAAGCTCCACGGTCCCCATTCTTTTGTTTACAACCACTCCTCCCGAGCAAATTGAGCTACTTTTCTCATTGCGTATTTCCATCGATGAATCCTTCTTTCTTAAGTTGAGGGAAGCACTCAAATTATCAAGCAAGTTTAACATTCAAATGATCGGTTGCAGATTTGGGGTTCAGACCTTTTCCAACGTCTGATGATGTTTAAAACAATAGTCTCGCATTCTGATACAATGTTGAACAACTGCTTTTAAAACAACATACAAATAATAATGTCTCTTGGGAGAACTCACTACTCCTTGATGCAGTTTTTTCTATTTGCCATCCCATTTACGCAAAGACAAATGATCAATTACGGCTGAGAGTCGCTAAATACTTGTTGAAGCTAATCTCAAAAGGGATGATGGGAAGTTGTGAAATTAAAAATCCTCTGGATGGAAAATGCGTAGCGCTAACAAGTTCTTCTTTAAGTTTGCTTGATACAACGAATCCTCATGACTTCTATGAGTTCAAACTTAGATGGTGTTCACCATAGAACACACCGTCCGTCCAATTGTATTGTTTCATTATTTACTATTTCAAATGTCTAGTTGCTTTGTTTTTTTTCGTACCGTACTTTTCAACTTTTTTATTTGTATAATGAGTGAAGTTTATGGTTTGTTTACTCATTTACTAGTTTGTTGAAAGAGTGACTCTACTGTGTTTTTATACAACGCCTAGGGATGTTTTTATCCCTTTTGATACAAGAAAAAGAAAGTATAAATATCAAACTGAAGAGAAAACACACAAATATATCTTTGACGGCCTGAGCTGAGTGGTTGTTTTGGGGTTTTTTGTTTATGATAAGCATGAAGTAGTAACTCAACATACATATGTTGTGGAGATACTATTGCATTGCATCCATGTGGAATTGGTTGCGTGTGTTCTGCTAGTGCAACAAAGTTGGTTGGTAGCAAAAGACGCGTACCCACAATTTTATTGGGTATGCATATTCTTTGGTTTTGTATATCTAGTTGTGGTAGCATCATGCAAAGGAGTAAAAGACCATTACTGTGTTGTGACCTTGGCCTGTGTGTTAGTCCTAGAGGACATGTGCATGTGGTAAAGTTGGAAAAAACACCACTCCTGGGTTCAATCTGTCAATCATCTTCATTCATTGCAAAATTAATATGATATTTTGTTTCTTTGAGCAGTTATTCAGTATCTTACCAGATTTGCTAAGATTAATATATTATTGCTTTTCAGTTTAACAAGTTTTAGCACTTTCTTTATCTTTTGCAGGATGTTTATCACAGTGTGTGAAGAATGATGTTGGTCATTTTTGCCCAAAGATTCATAATTTACAAGAAAGGTGTTGGTGGCAACAAATTTAACTCAACTTTAAATATGTCGAATGAAAAGATCAGATTTAGCGTTGAATATTTCATCTTTTGTTTCTTCTATTTGCAATATCGAATGGTCATGGTACAGTTTGTAACTCATGGCTTTTAATTGCGGAGAAAATTCAAATTTCCTACTCTTTTTTATTTGAATTTACAGGTTACAGTACTTGCCTCAGTTTGGCATGCTTGTTTCACTAAAGATTGGCTCGTAGGCAAGCATGCACCTTGGACGCTTGTGTTTATATAGATGTATGTGGAAAAAAGTAGATGTATGTATTTTTAAGAATGCGGGACAGATTTGGTGAGGTGTATTATGGTAGAAGTAAGGGCTGCTAACTTCAGTAGCGAGCATGTTTGCTGAAAGCAAGCCATGTTCTACTACTGGTCAAAGTGAGCATGTCGGGTGAGTGGTGGAAACTGACCTTTATTGGCATTCAACAAGTTCTACCAAAATTGACCCGTGTCCTTTTTACACAAGATTTTGATTCAACCCATTTATAAGTATATATATGGGTTGAAACTGGCACATAGTTATTTGCAACCTGACAGAAGTGAGATATAACCATCGGGTCCAAACCATTGCATAAGCGCACAACATACAAATTTATAAAGCTAATTTGTACAGACCATGATAACCATCACTTGCCTAACCAAGCCTACTTTGTTGAGGGACCAACAAGTAATAATAGTACAAGGTCATCGACTACACCTATTGACCCGATCCTGGCAACCTCCACGGATGAACTTTGCAGAACATACCAATATTAGATCTTAAAGGACTTGTATCCGTCTTCCGGATTTTTCATTCCCTCTTCCCAATCACCCATTGATTGGCCACCAAAAACTACCTGCCAAATAAGAGCAGAAAAAGAGGAACAAAGTCTAAATAAGCTAATACCAACCAGAGTTTGTGGACATTGTAGTGAGGTAGAAAGATATACGGTCACGGGCTAGGTTAGAGGTCAATAACCCCTTCTGATTGAAAACATGTAATTTTTTGAAGTATCGGCCAATATGGAACGGATAGGGTTACTTTTTCTTTGCATTTTTGATCCGGAAACAATTGATGTGCTAACTTGTTAGGAATAGGAGGCAGTAGTATCTGACCAGTTCACGTTTCACCTAAACTATTTGGTTTGACAAAACCCAAATCAACCGATATATAGGTAATAGATTTGAAATTGCAACCTAAAACGTTATGGATCGAAAAATATAGAAGAAAGATGCTTACTCTGAACTCAATACCGTGAGGCAGTTTAGCAGACATTCAAGAGTGATGTAATCTGAAGTTACCTATGTCTACCCTGTTGTTGGACATTCAAAAGTTATGATCTGTTACCTAAAATAGATAAAATTAAGTTATATCAAGTTTTATACCAGACTCGGCCCCAATTGTCTTGAAACTCAACATCACCGACATCGTGGAATGATGACGGCATCACATTAAAGCCCTTATCCGCATCATAAAGAGGATTGTATTCCATTGATGTATTTGCCAACTGCAATATGAAAGGCCACTATCAGTACCAACACATCAGAAAGTAAATATTATGTTTGACATTTTATTGTTGGATAATGAAAGTGAGTGATGGTTGTTACCTGCAAATTAGAAGAATTATAGGCACCCAAACGTCCCATGAGATACCATGACTGAATAACCTGTGACATAAATATAGATAAGCCATATATTAGAAGCAATATATTATGAAATATGGAGTGGGGGAGTGGGATTGAAGAACATACGGTGCCAATGAGGTCAACATCTGGATCAGAAGGTGGTCCATATAGTTTGAACCATATATTGGAACCAACTGGACGGAAGCTGTAAATCACAACATATATTTGAGTTGTTAAATGAAGACGGAAAGTGAAAAGTTGTGTGATTACTTATTAGAATATAAACAATCTTGAAATGAGGTCAGACACACTGGGAACACTGATTTTTTTTATGAAGTTACAAAAGTTGGAGAATTTTGATCGACGTAACTAGCAAGATGCTAGAGGGATGAAAGAAGTCGAAATTTGGCGACTGGTTAGATAGGCAGGCCAATCACTTTAGAAAGCAACACATAACATTAATTATTCAATCCAAAAGGAAAAAATGGTATACTTGTTAATTTTAGTTTTTATGTTTTATGTGTGACAAATGTGAGTGTATTTTAGGACATACTTGACTTGTTCTATCAAGTGTTAACTTTTAGTAGTCCTCTTCTCTTCATGTTGCTGATTTGTAGATATGCTAGATGTCGGAAAGACAACATAAGTGTGTATTCAGGTACATGATTTTGATAAAAAAAATGTAGGGCGAGAAATGAACACATTTAAGGAGTTCATTTACTTCTTGCATCTTTGTACAATCTGAAACTTACATAGAGCTTAATGGATGTTTTTTTATAGATGCCGTGGAATGAAAAGAAGCCTTTTACTATCAAGGAGTTGGACGACATTGTGAGCTCATGCGTTTCGGTGTGTGGCATCTAATGATCAGTCATGTTAGTGTTTCGGAAAGGTTGACATGTGCTCATCATGTCATTTTGTATATCTCCTTTCCCTTAGCTCAACAAAACATTTGTTGTGAAGCTGTTGTGGTGTCTAATTAGTTATACTTAGTATGTTTTAAGTCCATAGAACTTGTACTAATATGATGTGAAACTGATCTTTTGATCTTCTATCCATTGGTTTATGCATGACCTTCATGGTTATGGTTTTGTTACAACTTTGTTTTTGCTTGTTTGTTATGCTGTGGTTTTGTACCTGGAAAGTGTACAGGTGGTATTTCTAATATTAAAAATAAAATAAAATCATAGAGCCATGTTTTTGAAGCACAAAACCGGGGTCTATGTTAATTAAAAATGATTTTTTTTAATCAAATAGAGCAAGGTTATCCAGCAATGAACCAGGCTCTATTATACATCATAGAGCCCGTTTTAAAAACCGGGATCTATGGCGTTTCTTCATAGAGTCCCCCCCCCCTTTTAATCCCCCAGGCAAAAACGGGCTCTATGAACCTTTTAAACCGGGCTCTATGTCAAATTTTGTAGTAGTGATCGTACGACATAAACTTTTCATTACATTTCCATCATCTTCTATCAAAACACGACTTGATAAAATATGTTTAACCTAGTGGAATTGAGCATCTTCAGTTAATGGCTCTTCTAACAGTTTTTTTAACAGAATTGCTGACGTGGGCACGTATCTCAGCATTAGTTGGGTTTTCCAAAAAGTCACGTATATAAGTAAAAAGTTCTGGCCACCCATTTTCACCACCAAACACAGTGAAAGCCTTCGCAATCATACGACACAAACTTTTCATTACATTTCCATCATCTTCTATCTTAACACGTCTTAATAAAATACCTTTAGCTAAAGATACTCAAATCCAGGTTAAACATATTTTATTAAGTCGTGTTGTGACAGAAGATGATGGAAATGTAAGGATAAGTTTGTGTCGTACGATTGCGAATGCTTTGACTGTGTTTGGTGGTGAAAATGGGTGGCCGGAACTTTCTGTTTTCATAAACCAGTGTGTCGAGGTTGATAATGATTTGTTAAAGGAGACTGCTATGCTGATATTAGCTAACTTATTGGAATAGTCAACTAATGTTGCCACACGTGATGAGTCCACATTTATCTTAGAAATGCTGTTAGTACTGCTGATTCACAAGCCATTAGATGATCGTACTAAAAACCTGGTTAAACAGACTTTATTAAGATGTGTTGAGAGAGAAGATGATAGAAATGTAAGGATAAGGTTGTGTCGTACGATTGCGAAAGCTTCTAATGTGTTTGGTGGTGAAAATGGCCCATCGGTGTTCTTTGGGTCCTAATGTTGTGTTACGGGAGGCTGCTATGCTGATATCAGGATCGCTTCAACAAAATATTATTTGAATGCACGGGTTGTCTCAATATTCATTTATGTAATAACTTATAACAAAATATTATCTTTGATAGTCCACCTTTCACTTCGTCGATTATAGTACTTTGTATGTAATCTTTTTGCAATGTCTCTGATTTTTTTCCTGTTTGGAGAATGAGTCTGTTTACAAATGTTATCTGTTTCAAGTTAGTTTTATGTAAACAAAATGTGTTTTGATAAGTAATCCGAACGTCGAATGTTATGATAGGCATAGCATAGACTGACACTCGATCTTATAAAGAATCATTAATTAGACCTGTTTAGAACAATGTTAACAACAACTTTCCTGACATGGCTCTTTATACCAGTCTTATTGATATGTATGCTAAATGTGGAGACATATATAGAAGCTGCAAAAATAGTAGTCAAGCAAGGACATGCACCAGATGATATAGCTTTTGTAGCCCGAGCTGGTTTGTTTGAAGCAGCTATGGATATGATTAATAACATGGAAGTGAATTCTTGGAGCTTGTATATCTTTTAAAAATGTTCAACTGGGTGAATATTTTGTTAAAAAAGTTATTGAACTGGACCTGAAAGCTCATACGCTACAAATGGTAAAATGGGATGATATTGGAACAAAGTGTGGAGACGAAGAAAATCCCGGGTTGTACTTCAATTGAAGTAGATGGCATTGTTCATGAGTTTCTTGTTAATGTCCCATGAGCGTTAAAATATATGCTATGTTGGAAGAAACTAATTGATACATATCTTTAGTGTTAGGGAGATTGGTGAGGTGTATTGGTAGTAGTGAGTGAGGCTAAATGAGCTGATTATAATTCTGCTTGTGTTAGTTGCTATAGCTCAAGAGTGAGGCCAAATGAGCTAATTATAATTTAGCTGCTTGTGTTAGTTGCTATAGCCAAGTGTTTTAGATCATGATAACGTTGTATGGTTATCTCCAATGGGTTCAATTAAGAAAAACACAACATGCTTCGGAAAGCAACAACATGGAACAAACGCTCAGTTCTGTGTACTAGATTGATGTTTTGTCAATATTGTTGTCATAACAATTTATATCAATTTCACAGATACTTGTTAAAAAGCCGACTTAAAAGCATAAAAATTACAACATACAAGTTCAACCAAAATTGACCCGTTTCCTTTTTACAACCAAAGATTTTTGATTCAACCCGTCTAATATAGTAAATTATATCGGGTCCAAACATTGAGAAGCGCCGCACAAAGAAATAAAGGTAAAGACTAAGAATTGGACATAACAAGCACAAGTATAGTAACAATGCAATCGCGGCCCATTGACCCAATCCCTTGGCCCTAATTTCAACCCCTCCCACTGATGAACTTTGTGGATCATACCAATCTTAGATCTTAAAGGACTTGTATCCGTCTTCCGGGTTTTTCATTCCCTCTTCCCAGTCACCCATTGACCGACCACCAAAAACTACCTGCTGTATACCCAAATACCTGCCAAATAAGAGCACAAAAAAAGGAACAAAGTCTAAATAAGCTAATAATACCAACCAAGTGTGTGGAACATTGTGTTGAAGTGAAAGATGTACGTCACGGTTGGGTTAACAGTCAATACGTACGGATTCTGATTGAAACATGTCACTTATTTTAGGTGGGGTCGGAATGGGATGGGTAGGTTTAACCCACATTCACTTTTTGGTGTCTTTTATGTGTGCAGCAGAAATGCTTACGCCGAACCAATTTATAGTGAGGCAGTTGAGCAGCACATCAAGAGCAAAGTAATTAGAAGTACCTATGTCTACCCTGTTGTTGGACATTCAAAAGATCTGTTACCTAAAATAGTTTCCCGCAGCGATAAAATTAAGTTATGTCAAGTTTTATACGAGACTCGTCCTCAATTGTCTTGAAACTCAACATCGTCGACATCACATTGAAGCCCTTATCCATGTCATAGAGAGGAATGTATTCCATTGATGTATTTGAGCAGACCATAAGGATAATTTTTGCAATTTACTCTAAACAACCCTATCTAGTATGTTACTACTAGTCTTTTGAAAAGAAAAAGAAAAAAAGCCCATGCAATTGTGAAGTAGAGTATTCTTTTTCAAGTTTCTGTCGACTGTTTTCTTCGCGTTCTTCTAAAGTGATTGTGGTTTTTTGGTTTTTCATGTTCATGGTAGGGTCACAAGATTCTTCTCCTAAACAACTCGATGATGTTCTTACGGAGGAGTTGATTCAACGTATACAATTATAATTGCCGTCACAAGATGCCGCACGCACCTGCATCTTGTCCAAGTCATGGCTACACGCTTGGTCTACCACCCCTTCCATCAGGTTGCATTGCCCCACCCCGTCTTCTTCTTTAAAAAAGAACCAAAATCAAAGAAAGTACTTGAAGGGGATCCACCTCACTTTACTAAGGTATCACCGACACAACTTACCTATCACAAGTTTTGATCTTCAGTTGGGCCTTCACACCACTAATCATCCTGCGGCTCGAAAATTGATTAAGCAAGCTGCAATTACTCCTCTCAAACACCTTCGCCTCGCAATCTTGGCTACATCTTTTCAGTTGCCTGATATGATTTTCTCAAATCAAAATCTCAACATGTTAACTTTGGAACTTATAACCCCCTATGAGAATTATAACCATTCACCAACCTACGAGTACTTGTGTTGTCTTATGTCCACATAACTCCATATCTGCTTGATAATTTATTATATATGAATAAGTTACTTGAAACCATCGTCATTGGGGTAACCCGAGGCTTGAATGGAATCAAGGTAAATAACCTCCGCCATCTTCGTGTGTTTGAGGTATGTCTTGGTCCTGATGCTTGGATTGATATTTTGGAAATTCATGATGCCCCATCTGTTAGCCTCAATTTATTGAGTCGAACAAGGAAGCTCGGTCACTCAACGATGGAGCTTCGGTCTTTAATAAGTTAATGTTGTAATAAGATAATATCGGGAATCGGGCTCGATAGATAATCTAATATTGTATATGTTTTGGGTTTAATCCCAAGCAAAACCCGAGCCCGGGTCCTAGTTAAATATCCCGCGCGTCACATTAAATGTGGTAGGGGGTTATATATATATTTAGATATTTCTTTCAAAAATAATCTCATATATATAGATATTTTCTTTTTAGAAAATATCTAGTTTTTTCATTTTTCAATATATCTTTTTCTCTAATCTCTCTCTCTTCTTTCTCTCTCTAACCTTTATCTCTCCTTCTCTTTTCTAGTTTTCCGATTTGTGTTTGATGTTATGAAGTGAAGTGATAATCGGGTTCCTACACCATCTCTACGCTCCCTTGTATTTAAAACACCAATGTTTATGTGGGATTACCCTCCATCATCATTTGAAATCCGCACAATAGGAGGGAGCTTGACAAAGTTACGATTAGATAATGTGCACATGGATGATGCATTTTCCAATATGATCAAATCCAACTTCCCCTTTCTAGAGGAGTTGACCCTTGAAATCAAGTCTTCCAGTGGCGAGATTTTGGATATCACATCTCTTACGTTGCGGAGGTTGATGTTAATTTTTTCACCCGACGAGGAAATCAAGGTACAAGTTTATGCTCCAAATTTTTTTTTTTTTTACTAATATGGGCCGGTATAGGGAGGTTGGAGTGGGCTGGCAGAATTACCGCGTTTTCCTTCCAAATGCTGTCGTAAGGGGTACGTAGAGCATAATGAACATTAAAGTAAAGAAACAACATAGTGGCTAATTATACGTTCCACACAGCAAACCTAGCCCATACTAGCTTACCAGTTACTATTACAAAACAATAGAATATTTTTATGGTCATATACTTGATACAAGATCCGATCATTTCTTTCTTGCCATTTGTAATAGCTTTTAAAACAACATACAAATAATAATGTCTCTTGGGAGAACTCACTACTCCTTGATGCAGTTTTTTCTATTTGCCATCCCATTTACGCAAAGACAAATGATCAATTACGGCTGAGAGTTGCTAAATACTTGTTGAAGCTAATCTCAAAAGGGGTGATGGGAAGTTGTGAAATTAAAAATCCTCTTGATGGAAAATGCGTAGCGCTAACAAGTTCTTCTTTAAGTTTGCTTGATACAACGAATCCTCATGACTTCTATGAGTTCAAACTTAGCTGGTGTTCACCATAGAACACACCGTCCGTCCAATTGTATTGTTTCGTTATTTACTGTTTCAAATGTCTAGTTGCTTTGTTTTTTTTTGTACCGTACTTTTCAACTTTTTTATTTGTATAATGAGTGAAGTTTATGGTTTGTTTACTCATTTACTAGTTTGTTGAAAGAGTGACTCTACTGTGTTTTTATACAACGCCTAGGGATGTTTTATCCCTTTTGATACAAGAAAAAGAAAGTATAAATATCAAACTGAAGAGAAAACACACAAATATACCTTTGAACTTAATATCTTTGACGGCCTGAGCTGAGTGGTTGTTTATGATAAGCATGAAGTAGTAACTCAACATATATATGTTGTGGAGATACTATTGCATTGCATCCATGTGGAATTGGTTGCGTGTGTTCTGCTAGTGCAACCAAGTTGGTTGGTAGCAAAAGACGCGTACCCACAAATTTTTTGGGTATGCATATTCTTTGGTTTTGTATATCTAGTTGTGGTAGCATCATGCAAAGGAGTAAAAGACCATTACTGTGTTGTGACCTTGGCATGTGTGTTAGTCCTAGAGGACATGTGCAGGTGGTAAAGGTTGAAAACACCCTCCGGGTACAATCTGTCATCATCTTCATTCATTGCAAAATAAATATGATAATTTTGTTTACTTTGAGCATTTATTCCGTATCAATACCAGCTTTGCACGATTAATATATTATTGCTTTTCGTTAACAAGTTTTAGCACTTTCTTTATCTTTCGCACGCTGTTTATCACAGTGTGTGAAAAGTGATGTTGGTCATTTTTGCCCAAAGATTCATAATTCACAAGAAGGATGTTGGTTGGCAACAAATTCACTCAACTTTAAATATGTCGAATGAAAAGATCAGATTTAGCGTTGAATATTTCATCTTTTGTTTCTTCTATTTGCAATATCGAATGGTCATGGTACAGTTTGTAACTCATGGCTTTTAATTGCGGAGAAAATTCAAAGTTTCCTACTCTTTTTTATTTGAATTTACTGGTTACAGTACTTGCCTCAGTTTGGCGTGCTTGTTTCACTAAAGATTGGCTTGTAGGCAAGCATGCACCTTGGACACTTGTGTTTATATAGATGTAGGTGGAAAAAAGTAGATGTATGTATTTTTAAGAATGCGGGACAGATTTGGTGAGGTGTATTATGGTAGAAGTAAGGGAAGCTAACTTCAGTAGCGAGCATGTTTGCTGAAAGCAAGCCATGTTCTACTACTGGCCAAAGTGAGCATGTCGGGTGTGTGGTGGAAACTGACCTTTATTGGCTTTCAACAAGTTCTACCAAAATTGACCCGTGTCCTTTTTACACAAGATTTTGATTCAACCCGTTAATTAGTAAATATATCGGGTCCAAACCATTGCAGAAGCGCGCACAAAGAAATAAAGGTAAAACTAGGAATTAGACATAACAAGCACATGTAGTAGTACAATGCCATTCACGTGCCCATTGACCCAATCCTTGGCCCTAATTCAACCTCCATGGATGAACTTTGTTGATCATACCAATCTTAGATCTTAAAGGACTTGTATCCGTCTTCCGGGTTTTTCATTCTCTCTTCCCGGTCACCCATTGACCGACCACCCAAATACCTGCCAAATAAGAGCACAAAAAAAGGAACAAAGTCTAAATAAGCTAATAATACCAACCAGAGTTTGTTGACATTGTGTTGAGTTGGAAAGATGTACGGTCACGGTTGGGTAACAGGTCAATAACGGACGGATTCTGATTGAAACATATCACTTATTTTATGTGGTGTCAGAATGGGATGGGTAGGTTTAACCCACATTCACTTTTTGGTGGTCTTTTATGTGGTGTCAGAAGAAGATGCTTACTCCGAACTCAATATAGTGAGGCAGTTGAGCAGCACATCAAGAGCAAAGTAATTAGAAGTACCTATGTCTACCCTGTTGTTGGACATTCAAAAGATCTATTACCTAAATTAGTTTCCCGCAGCGATAAAATTAAGTTATGTCAAGTTTTATACCAGACTCGTCCCCAATTGTCTTGAAACTCAACATCGCCGACATCATGGAATGATGACGGCATCACATTGAAGCCCTTATCCGTGTCATAGAGAGGAATGTATTCCATTGATGTATTTGAGCAGACCATAAGGATAATTTTTGCAATTTACTCTAAACAACCCTATCTAGTATGTTACTACTAGTCTTCCGAAAAGAAAAAGAAAAAAGCCCATGCAATTGTGAAGTAGAGTATTCTTTTTCAAGTTTCTGTCGACTGTTTTCTTCAGGTTCTTCTAAAGTGATTGTGGTTTTTTGGTTTTTCATGTTCATGGGAGGGTCACAAGATTCTTCTCCTAAGCGCAGATGTAGCTCCCCAGAGCAAGTTCCGCCGAAGAAGAGAATGAGACTGATCCACAGACAACAACAACAACAACTCGATGATGTTCTTACGGAGGAGTTGATTTAACGTATACAATTATAATTGCCATCTTAAAGGACTTGTATCCGTCTTCCGGGTTTTTCATTCCCTCTTCCCAGTCACCCATTGACCGACCACCAAAAACTACCTGCTGTATACCCAAATACCTGCCAAATAAGAGCACAAAAAAAGGAACAAAGTCTAAATAAGCTAATAATACCAACCAGAGTTTGTGGACATTGTGTTGAGTTGGAAAGATGTACGGTCACGGTTGGGTAACAGGTCAATAACGGACGGATTCTGATTGAAACATGTCACTTATTTTATGTGGTGTCAGAATGGGATGGGTAGGTTTAACCCACATTCACTTTTTGGTGGTCTTTTATGTGGTGTCAGAAGAAGATGCTTACTCCGAACTCAATATAGTGAGGCAGTTGAGCAGCACATCAAGAGCAAAGTAATTAGAAGTACCTATGTCTACCCTGTTGTTGGACATTCAAAAGATCTGTTACCTAAAATAGTTTCCCGCAGCGATAAAATTAAGTTATGTCAAGTTTTATACCAGACTCGTCCCCAATTGTCTTGAAACTCAACATCGCCGACATCATGGAATGATGACGGCATCACATTGAAGCCCTTATCCGTGTCATAGAGAGGAATGTATTCCATTGATGTATTTGAGCAGACCATAAGGATATTTTTTGCAATTTACTCTAAGCAACCCTATCTAGTCTTCCGAAAAGAAAAAGAAAAAAAGCCCATCTAATTGTGAAGTAGAGTATTCTTTTTCAAGTTTCTGTCGACTGTTTTCTTCAGGTTCTTCTAAAGTGATTGTGGTTTTTTGGTTTTTCATGTTCATGGGAGGGTCACAAGATTCTTCTCCTAAGCGCAGGTGTAGCTCCCCAGAGCAAGTTCCGCCGAAGAAGAGAATGAGACTGATCCACAGACAACAACAACAACAACTCGATGATGTTCTTACGGAGGAGTTGATTCAACGTATACAATTATAATTGCCGTCACAAGAGGCGGAACGCATCTGCATCTTGTCCAAGTCATGGCTACACGCTTGGTCTACCACCCCTTCCATCAGGTTGCATTGCCCCACCCCGTCTTCTTCTTTAAAAAAGAACCAAAATCAAAGAAAGTACTTGAAGGGGATCCACCTCACTTTACTAAGGTATCACCGACACAACTTACCTATCACAAGTTTTGATCTTCAGTTGGGCCTTCACACCACTAATCATCCTGTTGCTCGAAAATTGATTAAGCAAGCTGCAATTACTCCTCCTCTCAAACACCTTCGCCTCGCTATCAATGGATCCTGATCTTGAAGCTTAGAGAAATATAAATTTAACTGGGTATTTCTTTGGTCCATTTTCTTCAAATTTTTCCTTGCCTTTGGAGGTCAGCTCTCGACTATCATGTAGCTTTTCATGGTGCTGAACCTTTGATTTCTGATTATCGTGAGGGTAAGAAAGCAATTTCGGCGAATCCACCTTCTCCAAGCTTCTAAGAGCCTGCCCATGGAGCATATCTAACGTCAGTTTCATGGGTGATTTAGTTGAGCCAGAACTTTTTTCCTTTAAATCCATTTTTTCAAGGTGCTGCAATATTTTTGTGGCTGTTTGAGTGGACTTTGTAGGAACATTAGCATAGTCCGAGACCAATCCCGAACCATGCATGCTTGTGTCTCTATTTTTCAGCTCCCTTAACGATTTTTAGTTCAGACTCGTTCATTAGAAGCAGCTTCTGACTCGCGTGGTCCGGCTGTTGAAGTGCCGTGTATCCGAGTTCTCTTTTATCTATTAGCATTAAGAGATTAGCTTTTTGTCGAATTCTACGCAGTGGACCACCCGATCCAATATCATCGTCTAGTACAGAACTTCCACGTTTTAGAGCGAGATTAGATTTTTGTCGAGTTCTACGCAGTGGACCACCCGATCCAATATCATATGTGTTGATCTAGGTAATGTTTTATCTATACAGGTCAACTTGGTAGGGTTAGAAGACTTAACTAAAAAGAATACAGGTCAAGCTGTGGACAGCACCAAAAGTGTGTTAAATTGCATAAACTTCCTAGATCTCTTCAGTAAAAAAACAAAAGCAGCATATTTCTTTAATAAAAAGGTAATACTCATATTCAGCATGTTTTATTTATAAAACTAAGGAAAGAATAAAAAGGGTATGTACGAGTCCACCCCGTTTTCTAACTTATCCATTTTTTATCCAGCCCATTTCACCCATTACCCATTTAGCCAACTCGTACAGCCAGCCAATTTTGTCACCTCTAGAAAGAAGAACATAGAAGACATGACGCATAATGTTTATAATCAAGGCATATTTCCAAGGAATACCATTTTCCCTCCATGCTGAAAGGCAGAAGATGTCAAAGCTTCCTCACGGCCATAACTTGATGTTATTCCCTGAAATTATGTAAAAGTATACAGATTATACTTTAGCATTATTGAAAAGTACAACAGTATGTTGAATAAAGGTAGGCAGATCAAGCAAACATTTTGGGTAAAAGTTGATGGAGATCTGGCATATGGTGTGCGGGCCATGAGGATCGCTTCAACAAAATATTATTTGAATGCACGGGTTGTCTCAATATTCATTTATGTAATAACTTATAACAAAATATTATCTTTGATAGTCCACCTTTTACTTCGTCGATTATAGTACTTTGTACGTAATCTTTTTGCAATGTCTCTGTTTTCCTGTTTGGAGAATGAGTATGTTTACAAATGTTATCTGTTTCAAGTTAGTTTTATGTAAACAAAATGTGTTTTGATAAGTAATCCGAACGTCGAATGTTATGATAGGCATAGCATAGACTGACACTCAATCTTATAAAGAATCATTAATTAGACCAGTTTAGAACAATGTTAACAACAACTTTCCTGACATGGCTCTTTATACCAGTCTTATTGATATGTATGCTAAATGTGGAGACATATATAGAAGCTGCAAAAATAGTAGTCAAGCAAGGACATGCACCAGATGATATAGCTTTTGTAGCCCGAGCTGGTTTGTTTGAAGCAGCTATGGATATGATTAATAGCATGGAAGTGAATTCTTGGAGCTTGTATATCTTTAAAAAATGTTCAACTGGGTGAATATTTTGCTAAAAAAGTTATTGAACTGGACCTGAAAGCTCATACGCTACAAATGGTAAAATGGGATGATATTGGAACAAAGTGTTGAGACGAAGAAAATCCCGGGTTGTACTTCAATTGAAGTAGATGGCATTGTTCATGAGTTTCTTGTTAATGTCCCATGAGCGTTAAAATATATGCTATGTTGGAAGAAACTAATTGATACACATCTTTAGTGCTAGGGAGATTGGTGAGGTGTATTGGTAGTAGTGAGTGAGGCTAAATGAGCTGATTATAATTCTGCTTGTGTTAGTTGCTATAGCTCAAGTGTGAGGCCAAATGAGCTAATTATAATTTAGCTGCTTGTGTTAGTTGCTATAGCCAAGTGTTTTAGATCATGATAACGTTGTATGGTTATCTCCAATCGGTTCAATTAAGAAAAACACAACATGCTTCGGAAAGCAACAATGTGGAACAAACGCTCAGTTCTGTGTACTAGATTGATGTTTTGTCAATATTGTTGTCATAACAATTTATATCAATTTCACAGATACTTGTTAAAAAGCCGACTTAAAAGCATAAAAATTACAACATACAAGTTCAACCAAAATTGACCCGTTTCCTTTTTACACAAGATTTTGATTCAACCCGTTAATTAGTAAATATATCGGGTCCAAACCATTGCAGAAGCGCGCACAAAGAAATAAAGGTAAGACTAGGAATTGGACATAACAAGCACAAGTATAGTAACAATGCAATCGCGGCCCATTGACCCAATCCCTTGGCCCTAATTTCAACCCCTCCCACTGATGAACTTTGTGGATCATACCAATCTTAGATCTTAAAGGACTTGTGTCCGTCTTCCAGGTTTTTCATTCCATCTTCCCAGTCACCCATTGACCGACCACCAACAACTACCTGCTGTATACCCAAATACCTGCCAAACAAGAACACAAAAAATGAACAAAGTCTAAAATAAGCTAATAATACCAACCAAGTGTGTGGAACATTGTGTTGAAGTGAAAGATGTACGTCACGGTTGGGTTAACAGTCAATACGTACGGATTCTGATTGAAACATGTCACTTATTTTAGGTGGGGTCGGAATGGGATGGGTAGGTTTAACCCACATTCACTTTTTGGTGTCTTTTATGTGTGCAGCAGAAATGCTTACGCCGAACCAATTTAAAGTGAGGCAGTTGAGCAGCACATCAAGAGCAAAGTAATTAGAAGTACCTATGTCTACCCTGTTGTTGGACATTCAAAAGGATTCTGTTACCTAAAAAGCTTTTCCCGACAGCGATAAAATAAGTTATGTCAAGTTTTATACGATACTCGTCCTCAATAGTCATGAAACTTCCAACAACGTCGACACACATTGAAGCCCTTATCCGTGTCACAGAGAGGAATGTATTCCATTGATGTATTTGAGCAGACCATAAGGATAATTTTTGCAATTTACTCTAAACAACCCTATCTAGTATGTTACTACTAGTCTTCCGAAAAGAAAAAGAAAAAAGCCCATGCAATTGTGAAGTAGAGTATTCTTTTTCAAGTTTCTGTCGACTGTTCTTCAGGTTCTTCTAAAGTGATTGTGGTTTTTTGGTTTTTCATGTTCATGGGAGGGTCACAAGATTCTTCTCCAAAGCGCAGATGTAGCTCCCCAGAGCAAGTTCTGCCGAAGAAGAGAATGAGACTGATCCACAGACAACGACAACAACAACTCGATGATGTTCCTACGGAGGAGTTGATTCAACGTATACAATTATAATTTCCGTCACAAGACGCGGCACGCACCTGCATCTTGTCCAAGTCATGGCTACACGCTTGGTCTACCACCCCTTCCATCAGGTTGCATTGCCCCACGCCGTCTTCTTCTTTATCCAATATATATAGATGTACAATAAATAAGATTAATAATCAAATCACAATTACTAAAGATACGGTCAAACACACCGATATTCATTATGTCGATTGATATTTGCCAACTAATATAATCATCCTGCTCCTCGAAAATTGATTAAGCAAGTTGCAATTACTCCTCCTCTGAAACACCTTCGCCTCACAATCTTGGCTGCATCTTTTGAGTTGCCTGATAAGATTTTCTCAAATCAAAATCTCAACACGTTAACTTTGTAACTTATAACCCCCTATGAGAATTATAACCATTCACCTTACTTTCGCTATCCTGTCGTCCGATGCACCAACCTACGAGTACTTGTGTTGTCTTATGTCCACATAACTCCATATCTGCTTGATATTTTATTATATATGAATAAGTTACTTGAAACCATCTTCATTGGGGTAGCCGAGGCTTGAATGGAATCAAGGTAAATAACCTCCGTCATCTTTGTGTGTTTGAGGTATGTCTTGGTCCTGATGCTTGGATTGTATTTTGGAAATTCATGATGCCTCATCTCTTAGCCTCAATTTATTGAGTCGAACAAGGAAGCTCGGTCACTCAACGATGGAGCTTCGGTCTTTAATAAGTTAATGTTGTAATAAGATAATATCGGGAATCGGGCTCGATAGATAATCTAATATTGTATATGTTTTGGGTTTAATCCCAAGCAAAACCCGAGCCCGGGTCCTAGTTAAATATCCCGCGCGTCACATTAAATGTGTAGGGGGTATATATATATTTAGATATTTTCTTTTCAGAAAATATCTCATATATATAGATATTTTCTTTTTAGAAAATATCTAGTTTTTTCATTTTTCAATATAACTTTTTCTCTAATCTCTCTCTCTTCTTTCTCTCTCTAACCTTTATCTCTCCTTCTCTTTTCTAGTTTTTCGATTTGTGTTTGATGTTATGAAGTGAAGTGATAATCGGGTTCCTACACCATCTCTACGCTCCCTTGTATTTAAAACACCAATGTTTATGTGGGATTACCCTCCATCATCATTTGAAATCCGCACAATAGGAGGGAGCTTGACAAAGTTACGATTAGATAATGTGCACATGGATGATGCATTTTCCAATATGATCAAATCCAACTTCCCCTTTCTAGAGGAGTTGACCCTTGAAATCAAGTCTTCCAGTGGCGAGATTTTGGATATCACATCTCTTACGTTGCGGAGGTTGATGTTAATTTTTTCACCCGACGAGGAAATCAAGGTACAAGTTTATGCTCCAAATTTACTTACTTACACGCACTTAAGCTCCACGGTCCCCATTCTTTTGTTTACAACCACTCCTCCCGAGCAAATTAAGCTACTTTTCTCATTGCGTATTTCCATCGATGAATCCTTCTTTCTTAAGTTGAGGGAAGCACTCAAATTATCAAGCAAGTTTAACATTCAAATGAGCGGTTTCAGATTTGGGGTTTCAGACCTTTTCAACATTGATGATGTTAAAACAATAGTCTCGTATCCTGCTACAAATGTTGAACAACTGCTTTTAAAACAACATACAAATAATAATGTCTCTTGGGAGAACTCACTACTCCTTGATGCAGTTTTTTCTATTTGCCATCCCATTTACGCAAAGACAAATGAACAATTACGGCTGAGAGTCGCTAAATACTTGTTGAAGCTAATCTCAAAAGGGGTGATGGGAAGTTGTGAAATTAAAAATCACAGTGTGTGAAAAGTGATGTTGGTCATTTTTGCCCAAAGATTCATAATTCACAAGAAGGATGTTGGTTGGCAACAAATTCACTCAACTTTAAATATGTCGAATTAGAACACACCGTCTGTCCAATTGTATTGTTTCGTTTTTTATTGTTTCAAATGTTTAGTTGCTTTGTTTTTTTTGTACCGTACTTTTCAACTTTTTTATTTGTATATAATGAGTGAAGTTTTATGTTTGTTTACTCAATTTACTAGTTTGATTGATATGAGGTGACTATTACTGTGTTTTTATACAACGCCAAGGGATGTTTTATCCCTTTTGATACAAGAAAAAGTAAGTATAAATATCAAACTGAAGAGAAAACACACAAATATACCTTGGAACATAATATCTTTGACGGCCTGAGCTGAATGGCGTGTTTTGATTAAGCCTGAAGTAGTATATAACATATATATGTTGTGGAGATACTATTGCATTGCATCCATGTGGAATTGGTTGCGTGTGTTCTGCTAGTGCAACCAAGTTGGTTGGTAGCAAAAGACGCGTACCCACAAATTTTTTGGGTATGCATATTCTTTGGTTTTGTATATCTAGTTGTGGTAGCATCATGCAAAGGAGTAAAAGACCATTACTGTGTTGTGACCTTGGCCTGTGTGTTAGTCCTAGAGGACATGTGCACGTGGTAAAGGTTGAAAACACCCTCCGGGTACAATCTGTCATCATCTTCATTCATTGCAAAATAAATATGATAATTTTGTTTACTTTGAGCATTTATTCCGTATCAATACCAGCTTTGCACGATTAATATATTATCGCTTTTCGTTAACAAGTTTTAGCACTTTCTTTATCTTTCGCACGCTGTGTGAAAAGTGATGTTGGTCATTTTTGCCCAAACATTCATAATTCACAAGAAGGATGTTGGTTGGCAACAAATTCACTCAACTTTAAATATGTCGAATGAAAAGATCAGATTTAGCGTTGAATATTTCATCTTTTGTTTCTTCTATTTGCAATATCGAATGGTCATGGTACAGTTTGTAACTCATGGCATTTAATTGCGGAGAAAATTCAAAGTTTCCTACTCTTTTTTATTTGAATTTACAAGTTACAGTACTTGCCTCAGTTTGGCGTGCTTGTTTCACTAAAGATTGGCTCGTAGGCAAGCATGCACCTTGGACGCTTGTGTTTATATAGATGTAGGTGGAAAAAAGTAGATGTATGTATTTTTAAGAATGCGGGACAGATTTCGTGAGGTGTATTATGGTAGAAGTAAGGGAAGCTAACTTCAGTAGTGAGCATGTTTGCTGAAAGCAAGCCATGTTCTACTACTGGTCAAAGTGAGCATGTCGGGTGTGTGGTGGAAACTGACCTTTATTGGCTTTCAACAAGTTCAACCAAAATTGACCCGTGTCCTTTTTACACAAGATTTTGATTCAACCCATTTATAAGTATATATATGGGTTGAAACTGGCACATAGTTATTTGCAACCTGACAGAAGTGAGATATAACCATCGGGTCCAAACCATTGCATAAGCGCACAACATACAAATTTATAAAGCTAATTTGTACAGACCATGATAACCATCACTTGCCAAACCAAGCCTACTTTGTTGAGGGACCAACAAGTAATAATAGTACAAGGCCATCGACTACACCTATTGACCCGATCCTGGCAACCTCCACGGATGAACTTTGCAGAACATACCAATATTAGATCTTAAAGGACTTGTATCCGTCTTCCGGGTTTTTCATTCTCTCTTCCCAGTCACCCATTGACCGACCACCAAAAACTACATACCCAAATACCTGCCAAATAAGTGCACAAAAAAAGGAACAAAGTCTAAATAAGCTAATAATACCAACCAGAGTTTGTGGACATTGTGTTGAGTTGGAAAGATGTACGGTCACGGTTGGGTAACAGGTCAATAACGGACGGATTCTGATTGAAACATATCACTTATTTTATGTGGTGTCAGAATGGGATGGGTAGGTTTAACCCACATTCACTTTTTGGTGGTCTTTTATGTGGTGTCAGAAGAAGATGCTTACTCCGAACTCAATATAGTGAGGCAGTTGAGCAGCACATCAAGAGCAAAGTAATTAGAAGTACCTATGTCTACCCTGTTGTTGGACATTCAAAAGATCTATTACCTAAATTAGTTTCCCGCAGCGATAAAATTAAGTTATGTCAAGTTTTATACCAGACTCGTCCCCAATTGTCTTGAAACTCAACATCGCCGACATCATGGAATGATGACGGCATCACATTGAAGCCCTTATCCGTGTCATAGAGAGGAATGTATTCCATTGATGTATTTGAGCAGACCATAAGGATAATTTTTGCAATTTACTCTAAACAACCCTATCTAGTATGTTACTACTAGTCTTCCGAAAAGAAAAAGAAAAAAGCCCATGCAATTGTGAAGTAGAGTATTCTTTTTCAAGTTTCTGTCGACTGTTTTCTTCAGGTTCTTCTAAAGTGATTGTGGTTTTTTGGTTTTTCATGTTCATGGGAGGGTCACAAGATTCTTCTCCTAAGCGCAGATGTAGCTCCCCAGAGCAAGTTCCGCCGAAGAAGAGAATGAGACTGATCCACAGACAACAACAACAACAACTCGATGATGTTCTTACGGAGGAGTTGATTTAACGTATACAATTATAATTGCTGTCCATACACACGAGCGGCACGCACCTGCATCTTGTCCAAGTCATGCTACACGCTTGGTCTACCACCCCTTCCATCAGGTTGCATTGCCACACCCCGTCTTCGCTATAAAAATAAAGAACCAAAATAAAAGAAAGTAATTGAAGGGGATCCACCTCACTTTACCTATTGGGTATAACCGACACAACCTTAACCTATCTCAAAGTTTTGATCTTCAGTTGGCCTTCACACCACTAATCATCCTGCTGCATCGATTTTGTATTAAGCAAAGCAGCAATTACTCCTCCTCTCAAACAACATTCGCTTCACAATCTTGCTTGGCAACTTTTGAGTTGACTGATAAGATATTTTATCAAAATCAAATTCTCAACACGTTAACTTTGTAACTTATCAACCAAACTATGAGAATTATAACCATTCACCTTACTTTCGCCATCCTGTCGTCCGATGCACCAACGTACGAGTACTTGTGTTGTCTTATGTCCACATAACTCCATATCTGCTTGATATTTTATTATATATGAATAAGTTACTTGAAACCATCTTCATTGGGGTAACCCGAGGCTTGAATGGAATCAAGGTAAATAACCTCGGTCCATTGTGTGTGGTTTGAGGTATGTCTTGGTCCTGATGCTTGGATTGATATTTTGGAAATTCATGATGCCTCATCTCTACGCTCCCTTGTATTTAAAACACCAATGTTTATGTGGGATTACCCTCCATCATCATTTGAAATCCGCACAATAGGAGGTTTTCGCAAGAGCTTCATCTAAACAAAGAAGGTCCATTACAGCTTCGACACTTGCATCTTTGTTAGACTACAGATCAGCAAGCAAGGAGAAGTTCACATTCTGGACCTCTTGCAAAGCGGAAGTGAAATCATCCTCTGCAGAAGGATGAAACGCAGCAACATATGTAAGAACTCAACCTTCCTGGTCATGAGTAATTTCGGCAGCTAACCTATCTTGCATGCCTTTCTCAATAGCCTTGCTGATAGCCGCCCCAAGGGCAGAAAAATACTCCGAAGAGTTAAGACACTTAAACACGGAAAGCTTCATGCCATAGGTAAGAAGCCACCTATGCCCAACAATGGTAGTCAACAGATGAGGATAGAACATTTCCTCTAAGTGAAGGCACGTCTCAAAAAAGTCAAAATATAGCTTGTTAAATTTCTCATGCACAACCGCCATCTGTTCATCCTGGAACTTCTCAAGCTAACTCATACAATTCTCATACACCAAAACTTTTTCCTAAAGTCTGGCAGAAGAAGTTTTCAGCTCACGCACCTGTAGATTATGCGAAAATATAAAGATAAGAATATAGAAAAAAAGAAAGGAAAAACTTAAGTATAAAGATGTATACCTAATCAGCAAGCTTGTCATTTTGTAACTTAACAGTTGTGAGCATAGCATCCGAATCAGCAACCTCTTGCTCTCTGACTTTCACCGTAGCTGCAAGATCTGCTACTTTCACATCCAACACACTCGTCTCCTTCTCAAGGGTAGTATTGCGCTCCTCCAAAGACTTTATCTCATCCTAGAGAGATTTCTTAACAACTTCGAATTTAGAAGCTTCAACACGGAGATGGATGGCCTCTGTGGCTTTCATTTCCTTAACAAGCAACTGCGATTTCAGACTTTTAATCTCCTCATCCCTAGTCTTTAGCAATGAATCTTTCTCCTCCAGAATAGAACACAATCTCCTTTTTTCTCTAATATTGAACTCAGCACGCATTCTCACTTCAGCACTAAACGACATTTATCGATCAGCTCCTACATTGAATTCCGTGAAAAGCTAGTCGTGTTCCATCCCATGGATAAAAGCAAAAAACTTAGGAGGAGCAAACTCATCCACCATCTCACGACATGTACGACCATCATCTAACCGAGAACCATTAATGACACTCTATTGGGGTATGTACACCTTCTGAAGATCCGTGTCAAGAATAACAATGGTACGGATACCACCAACAATGAAGTCACTACCAGTAAGGCTAGAGAACCTACCTATGGTATGCTCAGCCCTAGAAAAAGAACCTCCACCAAAAATAGAAGGATCAACAAATCTTTCCTTAGTAGTTGTAGTCTGGTCAGCCGTGGAGGTAACGGTAGTCGCCATTGTCATCAGTGGAATAGAAGGCCTGGCAAAAGAATCAACCTCGGCTTCTGTAATATTTTCACTGAATGATGAGAAGATTATGAGGAATAACAAACCTTAGAGGAGCAGTAATGGTTCAAAGATTAGCCCCGACCATGAAGTAAAATTGATTCCAATCCTCTCACTCTGGTGTTACAGACACAAAAGAAGTAATAAAGGGTAAGGTAGGTAAGGCCGCAACCCTAACCTCCATATTCAATACAGTTCCAGCAAGTAATCTCTGGAGTGCAGACTTAGATTTACCAACAACAGATGGCCCTGTTGAGGTTTTGTGATCTTCCCTTAACTTCTTAGCAGGGTGTAAAGGTTCACCAGCATCAGAATCAACCGTTTTCCTTTTCCTTTGACTCTTTGGTAGCACAAAAACTGCACCTTTAGCAACAATCTCCACTGTTACACTAACTTGCAAAATATGGACACCATGCCCACCACTAACAGAATCACCCTACTCCGTGTGACTACTGCTAACTCCTTCGTTAAAAAGCTTCTTAACACTTGCTTCTAGCTCGCTTGAAGCACGAGCGGGGGCAACTAGTAAAAGCAAAACAACACGCCCCATAGTGGTATCCAACAACTTTGGTTCACCCTCCGCACGTTGGCTCTTACCAACCCTCACCTTTGTGGGATTGGTAGTTCGGATAAAGGAGAGCAAATCCATTTCTACATAAAAAGAGAAAACAATAAAGCGGTCAGCAAAAATAATAGAAATGAAAAACATAAGTAAGTTATAACAATAAGCACCCACCCTTATCGTTATCACGCAGAAACTGGGGGTAAGTATCTTCATCCAAAGTATAGTTACGACTAATTCCTATTAAGCAAAGGAAAGGTTTCAGATATTTGTGGAAAGGAGCTGGATACGCAACTAGAGTAGCATAATGTTCCACATTATATTAGGAAGGCTTGGGAAAGGGGTCCTTTGACACACTTTTGCTAGTGTTCCACGGAAAGGAGGTAGGACAAGAGAAAGCGTCAACCCAGAAGAAATGATCATTCTAGCATTTCAATGAGTCTAACGGTTTCGTATAACACATGGCATCATTCCCCGGCGTTTAATAAATGACACCCAGCCTTATTTCTAGAATTAACATAAAAACAATGAAATAACCCAACCGTTGGTTCAAAACCGTAAACAAAGTAAAGGATCTCAAAATGAGATACTTTGGCCGCACCAATAATAGATAATTAGGATATATGGATACGATAGTGCTTAGGCACGTTAACAAGGAAAGTGGAAAGTGGTAAACAAAAATTGGCATACTCAAAGAATCTGGTGTATACACCTATCTTGCCGGTAGGCATTTCATGAATTGTTTGGTTAGGGCTTGGTAATTGTGGATGAACTTCATCAGGAATATGATACTTTTCACAAAATTTTTTTAGAGCTTTTAGAGTAAGAACCGACTTTGTAATACTGCCTATGATAAAGTAAACAAAGATCAGGGCCTAACCTAAAAGCTTAAAATTCTTCAAAATGGGGCACAAAAACTACATAATTGAGAGCTTGAAGAATTTTTAAACAACGGTGATTACAGTTAGAGAAGATGAAAAAGGAAACAGTGAAAACCACACCGACTATTTATACCCTCGGTATAGTAAATACAAGTCCTCCCCAGATGCTTCGACGTGGCAATGACCTCCGAGTCAACGACCAAGATGAAAAGTAAAAGATAGTGATGACAGTTTAGCAGTTGGACTCACCAGTCAAATTAGTCAGAAGGTGAAAGGCCACGAAGAGACCACGTCACCCATGTCCCACCTTACAAGGGCAACGGAACGTCACGGAAAGACAAGCACGGAGGATGCAAAAATACAAGGAGTACCAAAACTCGAGTCTAGTGATATCTACAGCACGCAATAACAATCGCACATAGTAGACACACTAGACTGGGGGACTTAATGACGTATAATACGTGTAACAGGCCTCCGAGCCTAGATTACATAAATTATATATGGGCCCATGTGACAACCGTGGTTTGAGCAGTATTGACTTATGCGCCTGTTGCAATGAATAGTTATGTGACCTTATGTGTTTATGTGTGTTTATATGTTTATGTGGGTTTGATAAGCAATCTATTGAGTGTGATCATCTCAATGAGATTGGATTGATGGTGAAATTTGTTGAGTTTATTTCATTCACTTTTGAGTGATAAGGAAATGATTTATGAGATTGAGCATTTTGTGTTGAATGTGTAAGTATTTTTACGTATACGTAATTTTGTGTTAGTAATTTAAGATAGGTTTAGATTTTAGAGGTTTAGTTAAGAGAAATATAAAATTTCTATTTTTAGAAAGTTAGGATGAAAATAAAAAGTTAAATTTAGTAAGTTGCGTTTATGCAATAAGGTATAGTTAAATAAGTAAAGATTTTTATAAAAACTTAGGGTTATATTAGTAAATATATAATTAATAAGAATATATATTATCATTATATATATTATTTATATATATTTATAATTATTTATATATATATTTATATATTATATATTATATATATTTATTAAAGGGGCCGAGCGGTCTTTTGTATAAAAAAAGGTTTAATGAATTTTTAATTGTAATCAAAATACCTTGTTATAGCTTATCTAAACTCTTCTAGGTAGCCTGATAATTTCAAAATTCAAAGATCATAAAACCCCCCCTATTGTGATTATCGGACCAGAAACTAAGGAAGAAGAAGGAGAATAATATTTTTAGGGTTTTCTTTTAAGGTATTTCTTGTTTTAATTGTAGTTTTGTTTTATTCATGTAATCTAAGCTCTTAATGGATTTAGGGTTTTAAACATGTAATTTGGCATAGGTATTGAATTAGGGTTTATGTTTCTAAATTTTTATGATGTATAGAACATGTATGATCATTACGTTTGATTTGTTACACGATTTGGGTTAGTGGTTAGGGCTTGATATAGATATTTAGATGTTTAATTCACTGCAGAAAGTTAGGCAGTTTTGTAACGAGCATAACTCAATCATAAATTATCAAAAAATAATTTACAACATACTAGAAATAACCTCAGAGAGTCTACTTTCCAGAAAAGTTAGCCTCGTAAGTTTTTATTGTCGGAAAGTGGGTCAAAAGGTCTTTACAAAATCAGTGTGTAAAACAGTGACGAATTTCAATTTTGGTTTTGATTTTTCTAAAAATACTTAGACATCTAATTAGAGGCTGAAAATCACGTGGAAGTTATTTTATATATTGTGTGTGACCCCTAAATTTTTTCTAAGCATGAAAGGAAGTCTAAAGTGGTCAGCTAGTGCCATACTTTTAGGAGGTCAGATTCTAGACGAAGTTTGGACACTTTGGGTTAATGAATTTCTAAAGGGTATTTGTAAAAGGGTAATGGTTTGAGAGAGCTATGAGAGGTTCATAGGACATATATGTATGTAGCATGATGAATTTTTGTTTGAATTATGGGAGTGTTTAAGTGGTGCGTTTAGGACGTGTAAGTGGGTATAAAATTCTGTTCAAAACCAGAAAACATAAAGTGTAGCATTGAAATGTAAATAGCATATGTAGGAGTTGGAAAAGGTTTAAATCAAGTATAGAACTATGGTAGATAGCTTAGATATCCATCATAGTTGATGTTACATCATATTGGGTTGAATGCCTAATTGATGGTAGCTTATTGTGTGCTTAATTGTTTATATTGTTCGTAAAGTGTTGTGAAGCTTTTGTTGGATTATTTTGGGAAGCAAAGCATCAGGTGAGTTTCATAGTCCCGCTTTTTAATGTTTTTACATTTGGGATGAAAATGATACAAAGAGGTTTTGAAATGTTTTAGTTATTGTGATAATGTGATTTAAATGATGCATGGGCTATATGTGACTATTGTATGTTATGTGCTACTTGCTGTTATGGTATGAATTGTTGTGCTTGAGCATGATCGTCTCATGGCATTTATGAATTTGATTGGTAGTATGCGTGATCGTCTTATTACTATGAGTTGTTTGAGTGAGCGTGATCTTCTTATTCTTGTTATGTTTTGTGTGAGGATTGAGCGTGAACGTCTCAATTTGTATTGATGTGATTGCATGTTAGCTTGTATGATAGTATGTTGTATGTCGTGCTATGTTATGTTTTATTTATCACAGTAATTGGATTTAAAGGTTTGTTTTGCGTGTCTCAAACCTATGACTCTCACCAACCATTGTGTTTACGTTTTTAAGCATCATTTTTAGGTGAGCTTCGTGAGAATATTGAGGTTATGAGAAGTGGCTAGAGTGACCGCTAGGATTGCATGGGAGTTCGCTCCTGAGTTTGTTTATGTTTGTCGCCTGGATTTTGTTTAATTTTATTCGATTTTATTAGGTTCATGAAGTACTGTCCTTATATTGGTGAAACCTTTTTTTTTTCATTAATACAAGATGTCGTTCATTTGGTTTTCGATATTGTCATGACACATTGTGTCTTTATGACTTGGTTATGCATTTTAGTGTTCTCTATTATTGACACCATTGTGTTGTGATGATATCCATGATGTTACGCCTCGTGTTTCAGACTTGGCGGGGTGTGACAGCCCCAGCCCAATAAGACAATCGCAAAGCACAATAGGCCAAAGCTAAGCCTAGTCCCGTGATGGCACGACTTGGGAGAAATAAGAAGGACGTGATTGGCCTTCCGCGGACCAAGCAACATCCGCGGAAGGGAACCCACGTCCGTAAAACACGATTACTGCGGACCCTTATCTGATAAGGGTCCCACTTCGTCCCACTAATAGAAATAAGCGAAATATTAGGAAAACCTAATATTTCCTAATATTTGGCTCACCTATAAAAAGGGGTATTCTGACACCTCACAAGGTATGATTTTCTGACTACATTATATGCACATACATACTCTTACATTCTCTGACAAATCATGAATATTTACTCTTACGCCGGAGTCTAATCGTGAGGTCCGTCTCCACGATAAGACTAACGGTTTATCTTACTTCTGCAGGAAATCATCATCATCACTTGATTTAGTACAAGACTACTTCCAATCGCCCAGCCCAATAACCTTTTAGATCCGTTCTTTCAACTCATAACATTTTTTTGTACTAACAATCTAAATCTTGAGATAATAGCAATAGAGGTTGTATTTGACCAGTTCTTTTTTTTAATTGGTTAAAAAACCCAATTCAGCCCATTTAAAAATTGCAACCTATAACGTTATGGATTGAAACATATGAAGAAGATGCTTACTCCGAACTTAATACAGTGAGGCAGTTGAGCAGCACATCAAGAACAAAGTAATCAGAAGTACCTATGTCTACCCTGTTGTTGGACATTTAAAAGATCTGTTACCTAAAATAGTTTCCCGCATTGATAAAATTAAGTTATGTCAAGTTTTATACCAGACTCATCCCCAATTGTCTTGAAACTCAACATCGCCAACATCATAGAATGATGACGACATCGCATTGAAGCCCTTATCCGTGTCATAGAGAGGAATGTATTCCATTGATGTATTTGAGCAGACCATAAGGATATTTTTTTGCAATTTACTCTAAACAACCCTAGCTAGTATGTTACTACTAGTCTTCCAAAAAGAAAAAGAAAAAAAATCCATGCAATTGTGAAGTAGAGTATTCTTTTTCAAGTTTCTGTCGACTGTTTTCTTCTTCAGGTTCTTCTAAAGTGATTGTTGTTTTTTGGACTTTCATGTTCATTGGAGAGTCACAGGATTCTTCTCCTAAGCGCAGGTGTAGCTCCCAGAGCAAGTTCCGCCCAAGAAGAGAATGGGACTGATCCACAGACAACAACTCAATGATGTTCTTCTGGAGGAGTTGATACAACATATAAAATTAGAATTGCTGTCACAAGATGCGGCACGCACCTGCATCTTGTCTAAGTCATGGTTACACGCTTGGTCTACGGCCCCTTCCATCAGGTTGCATTGCCCCACCCCGTCTTCTTCTTTAAAAAAGAACAAAAATCTAAGAAAGTACTTGAGAGGGATCCACCTCACTTTACAAAGGTATCACCGACACAACTTACCTATCATAAGTTTTGATCTTCAGTTGGGCCTTCACACCACTAATCATCCTGCTGCTCGAAAATTGATTAAGCAGGCTGCAATTACACCTTCTCTCAAACACCTTCGCATCACAATCTTGGCTGCATCTTTTGAGTTACCTGATAAGATTTTCTCAAATCAAAATCTCAACACATTAACTTTGGAACTTATAACCCCCTATAAGAATTATAATCATTCACCTTACTTTCGCTATCCTATCGTCCGATGCACCAACCTATGAGTACTTATCTTGTGTTATGTCCACATAACTCCATATGTGCTCTATCAATTATTATCTATAAATAAGTTACTTGAAACCATCTTCCTTGGGGTAAACCTAAGCTTGAATGAAATCAAGGTAAATAACCTCCGTCATCTTCGTGTGTTTGAGGTATGTCTTGGTCCTGATGCTTGGATTGATATTTTGGAAATTCATGATGCCCCATCTCTACGCTCCCTTGTATTTAAAACACCAATGTTTATGTGGGATTACCCTCCATCATCATTTGAAATCCGCACAATAGGAGGGAGCTTGACAAAGTTACGATTAGATAATGTGCACATGGATGATGCATTTTCCAATATGATCAAATCCAACTTCCCCTTTCTAGAGGAGTTGACCCTTGAAATCAAGTCGTCCAGTGGCGAGATTTTGGATATCACATCTCTTACGTTGCGGAGGTTGATGTTAATTTTTTCACCCGACGAGGAAATCAAGGTACAAGTTTATGCTCCAAATTTACTTACTTACACGCACTTAAGCTCCACGGTCCCCATTCTTTTGTTTACAACCACTCCTCCCGAGCAAATTGAGCTACTTTTCTCATTGCGTATTTCCATCGATGAATCCTTCTTTCTTAAGTTGAGGGAAGCACTCAAATTATCAAGCAAGTTTAACATTCAAATGAGCGGTTTCAGATTTGGGGTTTCAGACCTTTTCAACGTTGATGATGTTAAAACAATAGTCTCGCATCCTGCTACAAATGTTGAACAACTGCTTTTAAAACAACATACAAATAATAATGTCTCTTGGGAGAACTCACTACTCCTTGATGCAGTTTTTTCTATTTGCCATCCCATTTACGCAAAGACAAATGATCAATTACGGCTGAGAGTCGCTAAATACTTGTTGAAGCTAATCTCAAAAGGGGTGATGGGAAGTTGTGAAATTAAAAATCCTCTTGATGGAAAATGCGTAGCGCTAACAAGTTCTTCTTTAAGTTTGCTTGATACAACGAATCCTCATGACTTCTATGAGTTCAAACTTAGCTGGTGTTCACCATAGAACACACCGTCCGTCCAATTGTATTGTTTCGTTATTTACTGTTTCAAATGTCTAGTTGCTTTGTTTTTTTTGTACCGTACTTTTCAACTTTTTTATTTGTATAATGAGTGAAGTTTATGGTTTGTTTACCATTTACTAGTTTGTTGAAAGAGTGACTCTACTGTGTTTTTATACAACGCCTAGGGATGTTTTATCCCTTTTGATACAAGAAAAAGAAAGTATAAATATCAAACTGAAGAGAAAACACACAAATATACCTTTGAACATAATATCTTTGACGGCCTGAGCTGAGTGGTTGTTTATGATAAGCATGAAGTAGTAACTCAACATATATATGTTGTGGAGATACTATTGCATTGCATCCATGTGGAATTGGTTGCGTGTGTTCTGCTAGTGCAACCAAGTTGGTTGGTAGCAAAAGACGCGTACCCACAAATTTTTTGGGTATGCATATTCTTTGGTTTTGTATATCTAGTTGTGGTAGCATCATGCAAAGGAGTAAAAGACCATTACTGTGTTGTGACCTTGGCCTGTGTGTTAGTCCTAGAGGACATGTGCACGTGGTAAAGGTTGAAAACACCCTCCGGGTACAATCTGTCATCATCTTCATTCATTGCAAAATAAATATGATAATTTTGTTTACTTTGAGCATTTATTCCGTATCAATACCAGCTTTGCACGATTAATATATTATTGCTTTTCGTTAACAAGTTTTAGCACTTTCTTTATCTTTCGCACGCTGTTTATCACAGTGTGTGAAAAGTGATGTTGGTCATTTTTGCCCAAAGATTCATAATTCAATTTAAATTTTTCCTCAGATAATCAGTTTTCTTGCAATAAATTATTTGAAGTCCTAATCTGTTTTGTTGCAGTATTCATATATTCTAACTTTATTCGACTTCAAGTGACAATAATCATATAATCAACACTAAAACACCAATCCAAACACCCCACATGACTTGTTTTGAACATAATGAGACCTTGATAGTTATATATCTAAACCAACAATTGGAAATACATGTACTGTATATTTCATTTCATTAGTTTCAATGCTATTAGTTAGGGGTTCACCACTGAAGCACCAACTCACGCATGAGTCTATTCGACCGGCGTAGAGTTTGAATGGTGACTGGTACTTTTGCGTGGTGACTTTTGTTCTATACCGCCCAACCT